>PVKM010010733.1:0-34427 GCA_004027735.1 Carollia perspicillata | reverse complement strand
TCTTTCTTTTTTTAAAACCTCATTTACTGATACTGAAAGTTAAAAAAAAATACTGTATTATCTCACCTTTAATTGGAACCTAATCAACAAAACAAACAAGGAAGCAAAATACAATCAGAAGCATTGAAATTAAGAACAATCTGACAGTAACCAGAGGGGAGGCAGAAGGCGATAATGGGAAAAAGGGAGGAAGGGTTTTCAGGAACAACTGTAAGGGACACATGGACAAACTCAAGGGGGAGTGGAAGCAAGGGAGGGATGTGGGGATGGCTGGGGAGGGGGGTAGGGGGTGAATGTAGCAACTGTAATCGAACAACAATAAAATAATTTTAAAAAAGAATTTATTTCAATTACTTATTTCTATATTGTCTTTGGGGAAAATGGACTTTTATTCTTGAATCAACATAAATAGCTGTAACTTTTTGTTCCTTTTGGCAGTAAAATTATTGAAACAGAAAGAAATTAGACTTCCTGATCGAGTGCTATGTGTTGAAGGGCAATGGAGGAGTTTAATTAAATACCGTGTACAATGCAGATGAACTTTTCTTCAGTGCTCATGATTTGCTGGTATAAAATTTCATGGAGATATATATTTTTTATATTTTTGTATTTTCTTTACAAAATTCTCTTGCTAAATCTGAAAGCATGTGTGTTAGCTCCCACGGAAAACAAAATCAACGTGGACCATATAAATTATAACATCTGATAGTAGCCCAATATGTTGGTACTCTCCTTCTTTTATCAAATTCTATTTGATATTTCCTTTGAGGAAATATCTTGGATGTTAAAATATTTGATCAAGGCTAAATTTGTTTTTCTGTCTCCGGAAAATGGGCAGCACTTCAGCTGTGACTATGGTTAAGTATTTTGCACTAAAAATAAAATCAACATACCAAAAATACCTGAATTGAGCAAAATACTTTTTAAAGAAACTTCAGGCTTATTAAACTCTCCAAATTAGTGTGTTCTCTATTTTTAAGTACTTTTCCATTGTTAATGCCATCACTGAATTCATGTCGAGACCTTAAGTGAATGATTTGATATCAGGATGACTTTCAATTAGTATTTGCATTTTGATTCATGACATAAAATGTAGCTGCTTAGAATTGCCTCATTGATAAAAATGAATGGGTAAGAATGTCTCAATCATACGAAAAACCACGGGTTTATTATTTTGTAAATAATAGATGGTCATAAACTGTTTCTCTTATGACTTCATGACCAGCATTTGGTTTTTCCACATCCAGGATATCTTGAAAAAAAATGTAATACCTTAAGTATTCCACAGTCAATAGTTGAATTAAAAACTGTAAAATACTTCTAAATTATTTTTCAGCTTAAGAAAAATTAAGAAATAATTTGGAATCATTAAAAATCCTGAAGGATTCATATAACTGAAGGAATGAATTATAAGAGATTAAGAAAATTGACTGCCTTATGTTTTTCAAGATGCACAGTTTCTTAAACTACTTATAAGTTTTAAGTTGAGTTTTTAGCTTATGTATTAGATTTTCATATAGAATAGTTCTTTGCCTATAAATAATATATGTGCTAAAACTTCCAATGGCAATAGACAAGGAAGTAGGCATTTCCTATGTGAATTGGTTTATCCTATCAGTTTGCTTAAGATAATACTTACTTCTAAGATGAGGAGAAGAGTGTGTGTGTGCGTGTTTAATTTAGCCCAATCTTGGCCGATTATAGTTGCTGAAATGGTGGGGTTTGAATCAGTATATTGTATCTCATATTTCTGTTGGTGACTTTTAATAGCAACCCATTCCAGAGGCAGCAGATTCCCAAGGGGGTCTTCTGAATCCATTTAGATAGTATTGGTTACACCAGAGTTATGAACTTAAAAGTCATATTGAGTGACATGGGTTTATTGCCCTTTTACAATTGAAAGCATAGGGATTTATCAGAGAATGCGTAACTAAAAATTAAACCAGGTAAATCTCAGGATTTTCATAGAAAACATCTTTAAAATTCAATGCGAAAATTAAAGATTTGGATCTGAATAAAGGATCTTTATGCAAAAGATCAAGAAAACAATCATACTTACTTGGCTATTCTGGGTATATGGAAATACTTTTAGTTTCTTATTGCTAGAGAAGATGTATTTCCCACATAAATATTTATGCCCAACATACATTAGCATGTATAGCTATTTTCTTTTCTAGAGGGGTAAAAGGAAAAAAAATGTGTTCTTTAATGTATTATGTTTCTAGTTTGGTAATTAGTAATGGGTAGAATTCGGAGGTCCTGGTTTCCTGAACCCTGTAATTGTACGCTCACGTATTCTATGCATTTTTACTCCAGAGAGAGCTGGCATTCAAATTCAGAGTTCCTGAGCCTGACTCCTATTAGTAGTAGCTGGCATTCTTACACTTCTATCAGGGGGGAGAGAAAGGTGTTTCTGCCCAAAATGGGAATTTGCAGTCCAGTAATCTATTGCCACTTGTACCGATTCTGCTTTCCTGGAAAACTTCAGAACAGCCTTGATTAAGAACTCTTATATAAGACTTTTTTGGCCTTAACTTTCTCAACATGATTTTTTTGATCTTGGTATTTTTCAGGTCCTCCCATTTTATTAAGTTCCTAGTACTTTCTTTGCTCTTACATATACTGTCTGCCTTCCTTCATACTACTCCTCTTCCTTTTTAATTTTTAAAAAGAAAGACCGAAATAAATTCGTTTTAGCACGGCACCAGCGGACTTGGGCTTGGTGTGACCTAGAACAACTGGTTTTACGTCTGAGGATTTTAACCTCTTCACACATAAAATGGTGGAATTGGGGTAATTTTTACAGTGTCCCTTAGCTTCTTAAACCAGTTTCATCCTATGATTCCACTTCTTTTTACAAGTATGTTGTTATACAGTGTGCAACAATTAAGACGTGTTAAATTCAAATTTTCGAACCTCTCTGAGCAATTTCTTTGCAATACCAAAATCATTTAAATAAGCATTTTAAGCAAATGGTTTGCTTCAAACTTGCATAATTATATTTTCAAAAGAGTTCTTTGTACTTTTATAATTTTTACTTTAGAGAAGCTTTTCATTGACCTATTTTCCATTATGTTTAATTCAAGTTTTTCAGCTATTACCCAAATGGGCATTGCCTTTCTCTCATCAAGACCTAAGAGCTGTAACATTTAGAGACTCGAGGTTGATGCTCTGAGCTTTTTAAGGCCTTGTCCTACTCTCATTTCTTGGAGAAGGATAAACTAATAAGAAAGGGTCAGTGAATTAAGATGATCTTGGATTTCAGGTCTGGCAATAAATATTGCCACGCCTGTATTCTGGACTAATGATCTCTAAAGTGAGAACTCTAGACCACCCATTTCTAATACCCCTCTGAGCATGAAAATCCTATGATGGCAAAATAAAAGTGATGCTGTTATGAGTGTATAGGCCTCAATCCTGGTCATGCCCAGGAAAAATAATTCAATTGCATATTAATGAATTTTCCAAAAAGAAGAAAAGTGAAGTCCGCCATTACCAATATTTTAGAGTGCCTGGGATCACAGTACTGCTCAAGGCCCCACATCAGACTTTCCATTCTGGTGTGATATGATGACTTGGACCCTAAGTCCACCATTAATAAGCAATGTTTTTGTAACATTTAGAGATCTACAAGGGTCAGAAGATAAATGCCTCATAAAAAAAATCTCTTGCTTCATGAACTTTTGAGAGGGCTGGGCTGTCTTTGAATAAAGCTTTCCTTAGTCCAGTGCATTAGATAAATCTGCATAATGCTTAGGCCTATGCTTCCAAAGAATCTTACCATCACCAGCATTTTTATTCAATCACCTACTGATGGACATTTGGGTTGCTTCCAAGTCTTGGCTATTCCTAAGTAATGCTGCAATGTGCATATGGGCACATATATTCTTTCAAATTAGCGTTCTGGATTTCTTTGGATAAATTCCTGGAAGTGCACCATATAATGGAATACTACTCTGCCATTAGGAAGAAGGAAATCTTCCCTTTTAGAACAGCATGGATGAACCTAGAGGGTATTATGTTAAGTGAAATAAGCCAGTCAGAGAAAGAAAAATACCATATGATTTCACTCATATATGGACTCTAATGAACAAAATAAACAAACAAAACAGAGTCAGATACAAAGAACAGACTGGCAGCTGTCAGAGGGAAAGGGGCATGAGAGGGCTGGGTTAAAGGTAAAGCGATTAAGCAGCACAAATTGGTAGTTGAAGAATAGCCACAGAGATGGAAGTTGTAGCATAGGTAATACATAGTCAATAGTAATGAGATAGCCAAGTACGGTGCTAGGTGGTTGTTTGGGGTAGCAGGGGGAACCTTCTGTAGAGTATGTGGTTTTCCAGCCACTTGGCTGTACATATGAAACTGGTGTGAAAGGTATTGACTGTAAACTGTGGTTGAAAAATGAAAAAGTAAAAATAAAATAAAATATAAGGATTATATAGGGGAAAAAAGAATCTTACCCATTTGATTTTGATTTCCCAGGAAAGGAAATGATGCTCCTAAGGGACTTTTCATTCCTGTCCGTCCCAGTTCTTCCCCTCTGATCCAGCTAGTTCATATCATCTTCATATACAGCCTGATCTCATGGATAACCTGAATTTAGCCACACCCTTTCCTTATCATCTGCCCCAACAGTTCTAGACTTACAGGTCCCTTACTTGAAGAAGCTAACAATGATCTTGTAAAGACCAGAGGTAGATCTCCCAAATATTTAGCTTTTCACTCTTTGTGAAAAGTCTTTCACGTTATCAGATAATACTTTTTTTCCTTTCAAATTCACTCTTCTGTCATTATAATGCACCCAACTTTCCCCAAAGGTCATCTGTCAGAAGTCTACTTTTACAGCTACAATCCAACTATGTCACTGGTAAGGAGTTAAAAATTTGGTTTAATACGAATGGCATGGGCTAAGTCTACTGCTTATAATGACAACAGTAATTATGGGTACATTCTCATTATTGGAAATTGCTTACTTTAGAACATTAGTCTCTTGTATTTGATCTGTCTGATGATGGTTAAATACAGTGTATTCATTAGTCCTTGCACGAGAGCTCTCTAATAGCACTTAATATGTTTTCTAAATAAACTCTCATTACAAATTCTCCCTGTGTGGGCGATAGCCTAGTTTTGCCAAAGCAGAAGAGATTTAAAAATGTTTAGCTTGACAAAGAGGTGGAGGACTCTTTCCATGCTTGAAAGACAGCTTGGGAACCTCAGTTCTATAACGGCCAGTGAATTCAGCAGTATCTTTATGCACATAGTACTGTTTATAGAGGTGCCATCATTTATATATTTTACTAAAATGCATATTTAAAACCTTCACACAGGATTCAAATAGCTGAGTTTATTTTAAGATTAATCTAGCAAGGAGTATTGTCATCGTGAAAGATGAGTGGAACTAAGACCCATTTTAATGTTTTATGAAAACATTATTAAAAAATCCATCATTAGTTGCATTCTCCCTCAAGTCTCTATGCTCAGTTTAAATATATTAAACTTACTTTAAAATCAATAAAATATTTTAGAAGTTATTTTTCTTGGCACAAAGCAAAGTGAGATATATTTATTTCAATAGCCCTCAAACACCAAGACTTAATCTATCATTTGGGTTCATGTATGCCCCCCAAATATTATTTTGTTGAATAAGTCCACATTTCAAAGTATATGTTTAAATTCTTTTCTAAACTGAATAGAAAGCCATTGCTTTTTTTTGCTTTTGTATTTTTTTTGTTTCTCAACAGTGGCTGTTTATTTTTTATTGTCTAAGGATCCATATGGGCCCAAACTGAATCAGTTAATGGGAAGCCACACTGGGAAACTGTAGGGACAACAATGTAAAAAAAAAATGTATGATTTCACTCACATGAAGTATCTAAAATAGTCAAAATAAAGTAGCCAAAATAATAGAAACAGAAAGTCGGAAGATAGTTGCTAAGAGCTATGTAGAGAAAGGGGGAATTAGTGTTTAATGAGTGGAGAGCTTAACTTTTGCAAGATAAAAAAGTTACGGAGGCATATTACTTACCATGGCTGAACTGTACACTTAAAAATAGTTAAGATGGTCAATTTAATGTTGTATGTTATTTACCTCAATTAGAAAAGAAAGAAAAAAAGGAAGGGAGGGAGGAAGAGAGGTAACTTCTCGTCTTCTTTCTACTGTAATTAGACATGTAAACTTGAACAAGCCATCTAACCTCTCTGTTCTCCTATGTAGTTGTAAAAGTAGCCTCAGAGAGACTTTCCCTGTTGACCTTTCCATCAAGCGAGAAGACAAAATCCTCTGGTACTGGCAGCCCATATGCATGTTTGTTTGCAAATTATGAGATGCCCGTCCACCTCATAAAATCATCCATTTTCATCTTGGGTCGAAAGACTGGACACGTGTGAAATATGCAATTGAGAAGTATCTAATAGAATATTAAGTTGAATTATTTCTCCTTTTATCTTTGCATACTTTAACAGTTATTGTACCAACTTTCCCAAGAGAGACCGTCTTCCGAATTCAACTCAAAATACTTCTGCCTACAGGTGGAGCCTCCTTGTGAACTGACTATGTACAGCTGGTGTTCTAGCCATCCAATGACTGAGCTTCAGTCTCTCTGAGCTTCATGCCCTGTTGGATATTAATACTGAATTTCACCTGGCAGAGTGAGATTTAAGTTGGTTTATTTTTATAAGTGTTTTAAACACCTTCTCTTTCAAGAGAAGATTTCTACCAGGTCCCCTAGACAAATAATGAAAACACCGAAAAGCATAATATAATATGTGCATTGCTTACTAACAGTCCCTTAAAATTGAGTAAAATACTGCACACCTGGATGGGCTAAATGCATTTTTAAACTTCTTTGATGACCTGTCACTCTAAATACTGTATTTCAATTGCTTTTATCCATGGTATCCCCCCCATCAGGCTCTCTAAATGAGGTTCACATCTCACTGTGGTCTCAGAAGCAATTTCCCAAGGTTTCCCACAGACCCCCAAGCTCCAAACATTATTAAGATTTTTCTGTATCCATTATAAACCTCTCTGAGTATAACAGTGAATCATCGTAATTTTGTTATGCCAGATCCTCAGGTGATAGAACAATAAAAAAGAAACCAAGAAAAGGCTCACACTACATTTTAGCAAATGATTTCTGACCAGTTTGACAGCTGTATAAAGTTTTAAGGAATGTGCTCATTCCCTTTCTCTCTAACTCCTATACAGTGAGTGAATATAATGAATACACCACCTGGAACCTCTCCCCTTTTCCCATGTTTGTCGATCTTATCAAACTTACAAATACAGCACAAACCTAAAGAGGATGCCAAGAAGGGGGGCAGAAGATCTGACATGATGCCACCCTAGCATAACCATCGTTTGAATTTTTGCATCAGTTTTCATCTAGATGTTATCTATGTCAGTAACTTTTTTGGCATAGTCAAAACTCGAATGCTCATATGTTTCCTTTGAGTTTCTTTCCTGGACATTACATTATATGTGTGGATGAAAAAAAAAGAGGTTCTAAGGAAAGTAAACTAACAAGATGATCTGATCGTAAATTACAAACTGAGGAGGTCGTGATTTGTAGTCATGTTCCTGGCATATAACCTTCTAGTGAAAGTTTTGTCTTTATTTTAAGCCTGTCCTGTCCAGTATTCTAGTGAATATAGGTTCTCATATCTTTGAAATACTAGAGTAATATGCCTCCAAGGGGGTTAAAACTCTCAGGAGTGCACACAATCTTGTTAATCATCCTGTAATCCGATTCCCACCTTGCTTTCTGCCCACCTCCATGTATGTTCCCTCCTTAATTTCAAAGGCATAAAAGAAGCTGCAAAATTGTTTTTCTTGGGAGCATTTGAGATCCTCCTCCTCGCATATGTCGTTGGTTGGGCTTAAATGAATTCATAAAATTTTTCTACTGGTTGGGGTGTTTCTTACATTGACATGTTTCAAATTGCATCACAGAATATTCATAATTAACTTTTACAATAACTTACTACTTTGGCACAATTCTAATGAAATATAAGGCAAAATATATGACCTGTTTAATGGCTTTTAAAATGCATGACCAGTTTATATTTCAAAAAATATCATGAGTTTTTACTATCACTTGCTAACCTCTATCTGACAATGCCAACCTCATACATCTCATCAGCACTAGAATTGAATTTAACAAAAAATGAGTTATATCTCATTTAAATGCATATTTATTTCATTAAAACGAGGTTAATAGTCTATAGAAATCTTTAAAAAATTATTATATATTCTCATCACTGAATAATTTTTCTTAAACCTTTGTTCTGTAAAATTTTGCATGTGCCTCTTACATAATAATTATACTAAACTTCTGCCACATTTTCTGAAATACTTTTCCTAGATTGTTTGCTTTTAGTTGTGTCTATTACCTTAAAGCCATTTTATACTTAAGTGGTGGAGCAGAACTTTCTCTTTTAATTTTCCAATGACTCTAAGAAGCATAGTTTAGTTGTATTTTGCCTACAACTTAAAAAAAACTAAGTCAAATATCAGAGTGAAGGGATTTAGACTTTCTATACTAAATTATCTTAATATCTAAGGAATATGTTAAAGCTAATGACACAATTGTTTTCTTTTATTTTCTCTCTATTTTGAGTTGCTACTTGATACGATTTCAGGAATGGGTAACTGAAGACATTAGTACTTCCTTATTGCAAAGTACTTCCTTATTGCAATTTAAGAAGCCATTTATATAAGCCAATATTTGCGTAAGCTTGTGCTAATTAGAATTATTGCTTCAAAGCAAAGGATCCCTGACTAATGAGTGCCATTGTTTGGTGGAACACTTAACTTTTCTCTCCTTGTAGTAGCCCATATGGCAAAAGGATGTCCTTGTGAAAGCTGGAAGAAGTCTGTCTTAAAGTACACCTGCCACCAAAAGCCAGACTCTGCATCTTGAATATACACTCCAGCTAACAAAATCCCATTCAAACTATAAACTCCAATTCCTGACACAAATCTTCTTGGAGACCATCTTATGTTATGGTGTGTGTGTGTGAGGATTTTTATTTGAATTTTAAAACAAGTGATAAGGAAAATATCCTAATAAATTTGAATCACCAGTAGTGAGGTCTTTGGACAAAAAGCTTTTCCGGTGATTTGGATGAGCAGCTCTAGTGAGAATGGTGAGTACAAACGGCAATGCTTCATCTTCTCTTATGGCTGAGCAGTGCAGCAACATGGATGGACCCTGAGAATATCGTGGCAAGCGAAATAAGTCAGATGAAAAAAGTCAAGAGCCGTACAATGTCACTAACGTGAGATTTAAAACGGAAAACCAATGGACAGACAAGACAACCAACAACACAGAAACTCATAGACACGTACAACAGGCGGTGGTTATCCATAGGAAAGGCGGTGGGGGAGTAGCAAAGGATAAAGCGGGTCACACGTGTGGGGATGGAAGGGGATCTGACTTTGGGTGGTGGGCACGCAATGCAATACACAGATGGTGTGTCACGGAATTGTACACCTGAAACATACATAATTTTATTAACAAGTGTCACCCTAATAAATTTAGTTTTTAAAAAACACACCAAATTTTAAAAAAGAAAAAATGGTGACTACAAGATATAGTTAAATAGAATAATATGTATATTAAAAATATCTTCCTTTAGAATGTATGCATTAGTTCTAAAATATGCCCCTGGTTATTGAATTTCTTATTTCACTTAAACTTCTGCTCCCTTGACCCAGGCCCTGGGTTTTTCTTGAACGTCATCTGTACCCCCATCTTCATGATTTGGAGGACCGTTTTACTTTTCTCCAGTTTCGTTCATGTGCGTTGTGATTATATTAAATGAAAATAAAGTGATGTTCTGAAAGAAAACTTTACAATATACTTAAACTTAAATTTTCATTTTACTTCAGAGAAAATGAGCCCAGAAATGCAGAATTATATTTTCCACATGATCACTGATGAACACTTAACTAAAGTGGGACATATACCCATAATATCCATCTCATGATAATTATAACAAAGTACTTCTCTGTGCTCTCAAAATATATCCCCTAGGGACAGATATACTATGGGAATTTGCCAGAAACTATAGGATAGCCAATGATTTGAGAATGGGTTATATAGGAAACATCAAGGATGGACTTGCAAACATTTAAGAACATCTTTTATCACGCATTTGGTAGGTATTAATGCAAATTTTTTATTTGATTCACTTAATATCATTTTTTAAAAGATTTTATTTACTTTATATTTTAGAGAGGGGAAGGGAGAGAGAAAGAGAGGAAGAGAAACATCAATGTGCTGTTGCCTCTCACACACCCCTTACCGGGGACCTGGCCCGCAAACCAGGCATGTGCCCTAGACTGGGAATTGAACCCGCGATCATTCTATTCACAGGCTGGCACTCAACCACTGAGCCACACCAGCCAGAGTGATTCAATTAATATCATTTTTTTATCAGGCAAGTTTCATTCCTAGTTGTTCTGTAGAATTGTATTAATTATTTGGTGGTGGTGACCTAAAAATTTTTCTTTTAACTAAAAAGCATCTCTCTCCCCAACCACACACAAACAGGCTCCAGTGAAAATTTTTTCTGCATTTCTCCTGTTTTCCATGTCCCGACTCTTCATCCTCATCTAATCCCACTGTCACCAGTCTCAGCGTGCCCCAGCCTCTGTGTCAACCTGATCTCGATCTCACTTTCTTTTCTAAGAAGGGTTGGATGAGGAAGTCCATTAATTTGTGATCACAGTAGACTCACAGAAGTTTCTGTGTGTAGTTCCGGCTGCTGTAATAGAGTGTCAGAATCCGGGTGGCTTACGCAGCATGTATTTCTCACAGTCCTGGAGTCTGGAGGTCCACAGCACCTGTACGACTGGGCTCTGGAGAGAGCCCTCTTCCTGGTGCACACATGGCTGCCTTCTTGTTGTGTTCCCACATGGCAGAGAGATACCATCCTTCTTGTGCGTCTTCTTATAAGGGCACTCCGACTCATCCCAGGTGGGTTAGGTCTGACTTGTTAAAAAGCTAGCAATTAGGAAGTTGTACTAACATCAAACTCAAGAGGGAAATAGAGCTTTAGTGTTGTTATGCCTACTATTTCTTCTATCGCTGAGTGAGTTTTAATGATTTCCACTACCAAATATCATTGAGTGAAAACCAAAGGCCTATCACATAAAACAGACATTTAATTCCAGGCCTTGGCGTTAAGTAGGTTTGTGACCTTGGGTAAGTTAGTCACTTACATAGGGACAATAATGTTGCCTTCATAAAGTTATGATGGTAGAAAAGTTCATTTATAATTTTCTAGCACAAATTCTGGCACATGAGAGGTGTTCATTCAGGGTTACTTCCCTTTAAGTGGTTGGGGACATGGGTAAATGCAAAATGCCAATACCTGAATCTCTCTTTGAGACTATAGAATGATTTATTTTTATTAAATACAGTTCAACAGGTGCATTATATGTGCCAGGCTTCCTATAAGATGCTGGGGAAAGAGATGAAAATAACCAAAAGGAGATATGATTGTTGGCTTCTTGGATCTTATAGTTCAGTTTAGAAAAACAACTACCTAAGTCTGTTGTGATTAATATTGTGATAGAGAGGACATGGGAGCATATTAAAGGGACCTTTCCACCTGGTCATTTTTCTAATTTCTTTTTAAATACTCTGTATTTGATAGGACATTGTCACCATGACTTTTTTACTTCATTAAGCATACTTTTTCATATGTAAAGTAAGTAGCAGCTCTAGCCTTGTGCCCTATCTTCATTTCTGGTGTGCAATCCATAGAATTGCACTCAACTAAAGTAACAGAAAATCCATTCTGAAGTGGCTTAAACAAATAGGGGTGCATTTTCTCACATAAGAAATTGGATAGTTTCTCTCAGGCTAGTGCAGGTGCTCCATAGAACAATCACAGCCCGTGGTGTATTCTAGATTCCCTTCCATTCTCCTCAGTTTGTAGCTTTTATTCTCAACGATGATTGTAAGCACTGAGTCTCTCTTCTAATCAAGGAAAAGAAAGAAAGAACTTGAGGTCAAAGTAGTGTATCAGTTGAGCCTGTTCCCTTTGAAAGCTGTTCCACAAATTCCAGTCATCCGATTCCACTTATTTCTCAATGATCTGAAGTGAGTTATGTGGCCCTCTCTTCATGCAAAAGATCCTGAGAGATAAGTACATTTAGCTGGAACATTACATTCTGACACGCAGCACTTGAGGACTCTTTCTTTGTGTAGAATCTTCTCCCTTTCCTCCTCCCTCTCCTCCTCCTCCTCCTTTTTATCCTTTTTCTTTAAAAATATTAACTGTTTTGATGATCGTATTTCTACATTTGTAGTTAAAGTTGGAATATGACAAGGTGGGATGTCTGATAAATAATCCAGTCACGTTCATGAAATCAGTTTGTGTGTTTCCAGATACGTCAGTCTGCCAAAGCTGGGTTTAATATGAGTCTGTTTGAACTGTCTAACTTTCTCGTGAAACCCTTATAGAATATCAAAGTGAGAAGAGATCTTAAATTTTAATTAATTTGACTAGTTTGTTTTTATAGCTGAGCAAACAGAGGACATGGAAGTTCAGTGACTTGAAATTAAAAGCAGGCCTCCTGATTCCCAGTCCATCCAGTGACCTGCCTCCTGTATTTTAGGGAGTCTTTCCATATCTTTCCGGTGATACTACAAAGCTGTTACTGGGCGAGGCTATGACTTAGACGCTTACATAATTCTTTACTCATTATCTCCAATTCAACACCTAAGGTATATCTTTACTTAATAGGCACCCAATTAATCTTGTTGATCAATTTGCTAAAACTCAAACGTCCCCAGGATATTTTATAGCGATTCTCAGAATTGTCATACAGATAGCAGATATAATTTCATGCTTTTAAAAAAAATCAGTGTTATATATTTTTTTATTATTGTTCAAGTACAGTTGTCTCCCTTTCCACCCCACCATTGCCCCCAACCCCAGCCATCCCCACCTCCCACCCTTGATCCTAATCTCATACTTTTTAATGCTTTTTAAGTTTTTTTCCCACATACAGTCAAGCTTCCCACTGAAGCATACAGGTGAAGAAAAGCCAACTAGAATTTTTTCACAACAAGGTGAAGATGTAATAAGTGTCTCAAAAATTTTTAAGAATCAGTACCAATAAGTGGAAGCTAAAACAACATATGTGGTGAAAACTTCAGAGGCCTTCTAAAAATAGTTTCTCTCTTACTCTGGATATACGATGTATGCAAATGTGCCTTATGTTTTCCAAGAGGCATAAGAAACAATATCTAATTTACTTTTAGCCATTAAAAATAAAATCATAAATCGTTATTAATTATATGAATTCAAAGAAAGAGGTGCTATATAATAGCCCTCGGTGTCTGAAGGTAAGTACAGGCCTTTTTTCTGAAGGTAGGATAAAGCACTGTTTTAAGAGGACTAAGAAAAGTAATTCACTCTTTGATTTATCTACAAAAAATGAAACTTTTTTTTACAGTGTATATCTGTGAAAAATTGCAAGTTGCCTTCATGTTGAAAAACGTTATTTAAAATTTTAAATCCATTCATGTTTTGATTCAAATCTGTAAGAGAATATGATTAAGCATCTCCTTTCTTCCTTCAATTTATGAAGCCTGAAAACAATATTAATAATATACTCCAGATTTCAGAAGTATGAACTGAAATTACTCTGGTACGATAGGATAATACTCATAGGTATTAAAGATTTTCCTGGTATTGTTATTTAGGGGGAAAATATTATTGGCACAGAAGTGATTAGTATTAAAACTGAGCTCTTTAAGTAATGTCACTCTCCTCCTTATCACATTTGAAATAAAGGCACAGTCCTTTTGTATTAATTTAAAGCTCTGTGCATTGATCTGGTTTCTGCTTTAACTTGACCACTTCTAGTACCCTCTTCTCTCCCTGAGGATGCTCCAGCTTTCCCAGTGTTCCTTTTATTACTCTAACAGGTCCTTGAAATCTTTGTCTTATCTGGGATGACCTTTCCCCAATCTTTGCATGGCTACCATTAACATTTTGTTGCCCAGAACTTGAACCAAAGGATACCCAGGAATTTACCATTACAGTATAACACCCTTGCTTCTGAGTGATTATTATGATTATTTATTTGATTGTTTATCATTTGTCTTTGCCTCTACTGACCTACCCACTAGAATTTTAAATTTTTGAGAATAGAGGCCCTCTTTGTTTCATTCTTACCCTTTTTCTAATACCACGAAATGTGCCTGTCACATAAGAGGAACTTAATACCTGTTTATTGTAACAATGTGTCAATACAGCCTGACATGCAAAGCACACAGATGAATGCCAGTGAAAAAGTGTCAGAGATCATCAAACATAGCACATTAAACCTGAAGGGTCTTATAGACCACAGTCTGTATTCTGCACATGAGCCTGAAAGTTCAGGTTCATGCCCAAGGTCACACATGCCAAGGGTCAGAAAACCCAAGCATCTCAGCCATAAATATTATTCTTTGCTCATCCTTCCAAGCCTAGGAATCTACTGAATCCCTGCTTTGTAGAAAAACTATATCTAGTTTTACCAGGCAGAAGAGTAGACAAGGGTTTAGAACCTTAATGGACTGGGTATTTTATTTTGCAAATGATTTGAATGTGAGGAAAGAAATGAATGGAGTGGAAAGGTTAATATTTGCTATGGTGGCTGTGCTAAAAAAAAGGCAGGATATGATCGAGTCCTTGAAAACGAGGGAGAATAAATGCATTGGAACTGGTGGAAGAAGAAATTTAAGGTATAGGAAACTGTGTTAAGCAAAGCTGATATAGCATTTGAGGTAGAAAGTGAATTTGAACAGGTTGTTTTTAGTGAGATGAGGGAGAATTAAGGGGGCAAAGATGCTTGATATTTATTCCGATGATAACGTAGTGAAAAAATAATGTAATTGGTTTAAAAAGGGAGAACTGAGGGCCCTTCTTTTCCCCTCCCCTTCTATTATATTGTGTCTCAAAGTGGTTGTGGGCTGTGTGGCACAGCTGGAGATGTTTGCAAATAAGTGCCCACATCTGCCACTAGTGGGTGTGGGAATAGTTTCTTAAAAGTTCCCCAGATGTCTTTTGATGTCTTTTTTTTTTTAGTTTTTCTTTAATTGTTGTTCCAGGTACAGCTGTCTCCATTTCCACCCCCCCACACACATCCCAGCCATCCCTACCTCCCACCCTCGGCCCTACCCCCATTTGGTTTTGTCCATGTGTGCTAACCTCTTGATTTCTTTCTCCACAATGGAAAACGTCTGCTCTTCAAATTTGTTTTTCTTAAAGCAAATGACATAACATTTTATACATTGGGTTGACATTTACAGAAGATAACCACCATGCTAAAGCTAGTTGATTAGTAGAGGAGGTGGGATATTATAAATCAAATATTTAAATAACAAATTAACCCAAAGATATATGTTAGTTAAGCCTGTTTTTCAACTTTATTTTTATTGTTGACACTATTGCAGATGTCCCCATTTTCCCCTCCTTGCCCACCTCTGCCCAGCCCCCACCCCCTTCCCGCAGGCCATCCCCACACTGTTGTCCGTGTCTCTGGGTTACGCATGTATGCTCTCTGGCTAAACCTTTCACCTTCTTTCATCCAGTACCCCTGTTCCCGCCCCTCTGACAGCTGTCGGTCTGTTCCACGTACCCATGCCTCTGTTTCTATTTGGTGCCTCAGTTTATTTTGTTAACTAGAGTCCACATATAAGTGAGATCATATGCTTATTTTTCACTGACTGGCTTATTTCACTTAACATAATAATCTCCAGCCATTCTGGTTTTAAAAATATGGCTATTAATCTCAATATCTAAAAAATGTATATATAGTTTTAAAGATACTAAAGGCCATTTACCAGTTACTTGCTAATGGGAAAAAAGTCAGCTTCACAATTTGAATTTTTTCAGTTGTAATGAATAACAATTAAACCATGAAAACAGCATGTATGAATATAAGACAAAAAATTCTTTTTGTCCTTAACTCTTTCCATCAGCCTTGTAGGTTGTAGCTTTCTTTCTAGAGCTAGATGCTGGGAATTATTATTTATTTAATACAAAAAGATGTTATTCATAGCTAACTGTGATTTGTGCACATATCTCATGAAGATCCACATGTTACGTAGGGTTTTCTCTTGAACACTGAAGACGTGCTACTTTGGAGTTTCTTGTGTGGATGCTGTTATGTGGGATCTGTGTGGTGTGCTTTGGAGATTATGGGTGGGCACTGGCAGCACGGAGATTTGTTTACAGAGAAGGAGTAGGAACTGTTTATCTCCTTTTGGAAACTGTGTTCTAAATAACCCAGTTATCATAATATTTTCTTCTATCGTCCTGCCTCAGAAAAAATAGAAAGAAGGAAGGAAGGAAAGAGGGAGGGAAGGAAGGAAAGAAGAAAGAGAACACTACTGGCTATTAATTACTACATACAAAAATGTCTACTCCAAAGTTAAATAAGTTAAAAGAGGTCAGTTAATTTGCTCATGGGCAACACTCAGTCTGGATGTGTTGTGTCTTGTCTGTGCTCCACGAGGTGTTGACTGGGCACATTTGACTCGAGGCATTCAGGAAGGTACGATTCACCTGCTTTCTGTCTCCATTAGGGTGGCTGGAATGTCTAGGAGCTAGTGTCTCTAGAGTCTCGCTCTGTCTCTCTGTGTCTCTGTCTCTGTCTCTCTCCCCTCCTCCTCACACGATTGAGTCGTCTATGCCTTTCTTCTCCATCATTACATGATGGCTCAGGTAGTCCTCTGAGAAAGCAAATGTAGAAACTATTGGACCTCATAAGCATAGTATTACTTCTGCCACATTCTATAGCTCAAAACAAGTCACAAGGCTAGCTCAGCTTGGGTCAAGGGATAAATAAATAAATCTATTTTTATCATATATTTTTCTATTTCTTAATGGGAGAAACAGTGTGTATGTTCAGGGATACAAGGCACCATTAGTGTCTATTTTTGCAAACTATCTACTGCAGAAGGTAAGAAGAATAAAAACAGAGGCAAATGAAAGAAAACAAAATTTTGCAAAGTGTGCTTCTTCCACAATGTTATCCTAGTTAATGTCTTTTTTATCCATTAAGCCATTCAGTATGGGAATCAAAGTACTGTCTCTCCATCTTTCCTGTTAAACACCAAACCTTAATGATTCCACCCTAACTCTGTACGGCTGTTCCCCTTCCCTATCTCCTTCTCTATTCCAAGCATGATCCAGCCGTCATCTTTCTGGATTATTAAGAAGTTTATATCTGTTCCTCCTCCTCCCTTTACTATATCCTTCACACTGTTACAGAGTAATCTTTTAAAAAGCACAAAACATCCTTTTACTGCCCTTTCTAAAGCCTTGAATAGCTCCATATTGCATAAACCATAAAATCTAAATTTCTTATCAGTTTGTGTAAAGCAATCTTTAATCTGTCTCTGGGCTGCTATCAGTCTTCAGTCCCAGCTATTCCCTACAAATAGGCAACTCATGCTCTTAACATCCTAATCTACTCACAGTCCCCCAAAGGCACCACACTCATGTTGTATCTGTCTATTTTTACACACATCTCCCTCTCCCTAGAAAGTTATTCCCCTTCATGTAGTGAAAAATGTCTCGCTCTTTAAGACTCAGTCCATGGACTAGATTCTCTATAGTTATACTTGACATCCCCGAGCAAAGTTGACAAACTTTGGCTTTGAACTGTTTCTGTAATGGATATCTCTGGTACTTAGACTCTTTGTTTTGTTCTAGCAGGCTTTGGTTAATAACCAAGAAATTAATCAATGTGAATAGTGAAATCCTACTGTATGGAATGAGTGAAAGCATACCTAGTGTTCTTTCTAGGAAGAATAGACTCCCACTGCAAAGAAAACTACAATCTAAGACAAGATTCCTCCAAATCTGAATGTTAACAACACTGGGCAGAAACCTTGACTGCAGAGCCTACAAGAGCTTCAGGTTGGGCTTTTATGATATTGGGTCATTAAACAGTGTTGTTGTTGAATGCCTTTTACCACATCTTCAGAAACTTCTGTAAAAACAAAACAAGATCAGCTTGCTTTGTTTTCCAGGGATTAAGTACAGGGAAATAAAGCCTCAAAACCTCTGATTGGAAAACTTGTGGGGGCTGACGCAGCAGGAGAAACTCCCAGCCTCACAGGAGTGTTTGTTGGGGAGACCCACAGGGCCCTAGGATATGCACAAGTCCACTCACCCCAGAATCAGCACCAGAAGGGCCCAATTTACTCTGGGTGGTGGCGGAAGTGACTGAAAGCTGGTGGAGAGCTGAACAATAGGCATTGTTCCCTCTCTGATCCTTCATCCACATACAGTGCCATGACACGGCTATGTGGGTTGCCCCACCCTGGCGAACCTGAGGCTCTGCCCCTTACTCATAACAGGTGTTCCAAGACAAAAAAAAGTGGCCCAAATGAAAGAACAGATCAAAGCTCCAGAAAAAATGCAAGTAAGCAATGAAGAGACAGCCTACCCATCAGATGCACAGTTCAAAACACTGGTAATCAAGATGCTCAGAGAATTGGTTGAGTATGGTCACAAAATGGAGGAAAAAGTGAAGGCTATGAAAAGGGAAATAAAGGAAAATGCACAGGGAACCAACAGTGACAGGAATGAAGGAAACTGGGACTCAAATCAACAGTGTGGATCAGAAGGCAGAAATAAACATTCGACCAGAACAGAATGAAGAAATAAGAATTCAAAAACATAAGGAGAGGCTCAGGGACCTCCAGGACAACTTGCAATGTTCCAACATGAGTGGGACTTCAGCCAGCAAGGTCCCCCGGGGGCCACTGTAGATGGAAATAAAGAGTCGTCCCAGCCACAATTTTGTCGCTCTGGTGGGAAAAGGGGTGGTGATTGCCTCTAGTGGAGAATGCCCCGAGCCCTTCTCTGACACAGCTTTTATTAGGGTTGGGTAGTGCAGGGTACCCAGCCCATGTTCATAGCTTATCCATCAATGTCCAACAGGCTGTAGTCATAAAAAACTAACACTCTCTATAGATAACAATGAAAGGAACATGGAAATCTTTTCAGGTTGAGGTCTATGAGACATGCAGGCACCAGATGGCTGTAAAGGTGTCTATCATGAAGTAGGGAGTTTCGCTCAAGCATCTGTGTTAGACTAAAAGGGTTTATCACTGAGCAGAGCCAGCTTCTTAGGACAAAAATGTACATTTCAGGCCTGATTCCCATGGGACCCTTGGTGTTAGAATCGAGTCATGCCTGCCACCTGCGTTATGACCTGGTCTTCCAGGGAGACTTACTAGCTCCTTTCAGAGCTTGCTTTCATGGGGCCACAATCTCTGAAACCACACAGAGCAGTCCCCAAAACCAAAATCCAAATCATAGGCATTCCAGAAGGAGGAAAGGAAGAGCAAGAAAATGAAAACTTATTTGAAAACATAACGAACAAGAATGTCTCCAACCTAGTAAAGGAAATAGACTCCCAGGATGTCCAGGAAACTCAGAGAGTCCCAAAGAAGTTGGACCCAAGGAAGCACACACTAAGGCATGTCATAATTACATTACCCAAGATTGAAGATAAAGAGAGAATCTTAAAAGCAGCAAGAGAAAAGGAGACAGTTGCCTACAAAAGAGTGCCCATAAGACTACCAACTAATTTCTCAAAAGAAACTTTACAGGAATGAATGGGCTGGAAAGAAGTATTCCAAGTCATGAAAGGCAAGGATCTATATCCAAGATTACTCAATCCAGCAAAGCTATCATTTAGAATGGAAGGTCAGATAGAGTGCTTCCCAGATAAGGTCAGGTTAAAGGAGTTCATCATCACCAAGCCCTTATTATATGAAATGTTAAAGAGACTTACCTAAGAAAAAGAACATCAAAACTATAAACAATAAAATGGCAACAAACTCACAATTATCAACAACCAAACCTAAAACAAAAACAAAAACAGACTAAGCAAACAACTAGAACAGGAACAGAATCACAGAAATGGAGATCACATGGAAGGTTATCAGCAGGGAAGGGGAGTGGGGGAATGGTGGAAAAGGTACAGGGGATAAGTAGAGTAATTGGTAGGTAGAAAATAGAGAGGAGGAGGAGGGTAAGAATAGTATAGGAGATGTAGAAGCCAAAGAACTTATACATACAACCCATGGGCATGAACTAAGCAGGAGGGTGGGGAATGTGGGTAAGAGGGGGTGTGCAGGGGGGAGGGGAGTAAAGGGGGAATGGGACCACTGTAATAGCATAATCAATAAAATACATTCAAAAAAAGAAAATCAAAGCAAGATGGCAGCAGAAACTATTCACTGCAAAAGCTAATAGCAAGTCAAGAGCGTGGTGTTTAATGACTGTTGTGATTCCAACCACTACTGGCAAATTCGCAAAACCCATTATGTCTATAAGGTGTTATTGAGACTAACAATGGGATTCCTATTGCAATGTAACATCCATTCTGAATGCATGCACTTAAAAAAGATGATTATGCTAAGTAGTAATCAAATGTTAGATTATAAAAATGTGTTTAATAGGAAACAAAGTTTTTGCATATCAACACACAAAAACTTTAGTATATCCTGAAATGCTAATGACAAAAATCAATATGAATATTTAAAATTAAATTTAAACTACCAGGCAATATATGGGCACAAAAGTAGTGGCATCTGCCCTTTCTTGTGTTCACGGCAGCTTTATTTCTAATTTAAGATGCACTCCCTATGCTGCCTCGATTCAACTGAGTCTAAGCTTATTCTGGATACAAAGAAATCTGGATCCTTGTGGGTTCTGAAAGGCTAAAGATTTTGTGGAAACACACATTCCGTGTAAAACATTCTTTCTCCAGGAGTTGCGTGACAGTACACAGTTACAAAAGAAGGAATCAGTATTGTGAGATGGGAAGCAAAGAGCTATGTTTCTTACATGACTAGTATCTGCCAGGAACTGTGTTCTGCATTTCTGCACACACCTTTTTAAAAGACCTTGTGATGCTTACATGGGATTAGTGATACTAACTCTAGTGTATCGATCAGGAAATAGAAATCCAGAAAAGCGAAAAAAAAGTCTTGTGCAAGGTCATCCATTAGTTAGATGTTAGACAGAAGTGGGAGTGAAAGCCATCTCTTTCTGCTCCTTTTCACTGGGCCTCCTGAGAAATTCTTCTATGACTCAGACATACCCAGGCAGCTCTTGGGGAATAATGGCCTATATTTTTGGAGTCCAGAAAGTTGGAGAGCAGTTTTTTCAACGTCATGTGATTAAGAAATTTCAAGGAGTTAATGATAATTAATAAAACAGAAAATTATCAGTTTCAGTTGCTTGGTACCCAAAAACCCTAATGGTATATTATGGGCAATAAAATGAGGCTATGGAGATTAAGTTTTGAACCAAGCAGGACAGGCAAGCAAGGCAACAAAGATGAATTCCTTACTAGGCTAGGTTCTTTCCCTCCGCTTTGTGTCATCTTCAGTCCAGGATTTTGGCTGACACAGGAAGAGGGGATGAGAGAATGCTGGGAGGCACAAGGGGGCCAGTAGACTTGTGCCCTGAAGTGACCCACATGACTCAAGTTTCCTTAGCCAAACAAAACTGACAAACCCAGTTTCAATAGGGAAGAGAAACATGACCTTCTCTTTCTACCCAAGGGGAGAAGTGGGAATGAGTGACCAGTAATACAGTCTCTCTTAAGTGTCTTTATCTCATTTCACATTGTGTCAACGAGTGAGCTGGATTTAACCTGAGACACTTTAATTCTAGAGCCAATACTTTTTAGCGTCTGTGCTTTCTCTCATACAAAGGGATAAACGATCTTACCCAAGTCACATTGTGAGTACACGGTACCTCACAACAGCACCATGTTCTTGATGAATAAAAGTGTCAGTGCCTAAGAATGGTTACACACTCAGAAGGATACCGTGGAGAAGCTGCAAAAGATGTCACTGTCTTCAAACCTGTCTACTTGAAGCTACATGTAGTCCCATTGTGTTACCTAAGGTCCTACTCTAAGCCTCTACCCCCAACACATTTTTGTAATATTGACCTATTGCATGAGTCTAACTCATAACACCAAAACTTGGCTACCATGACATGGTATTTTTTTCATGTAGCTAAACGTTTGCTTTTCATCTTATGGTTGTTGTTGTTGTTTTTTAGGATCTTAATTTGCATTCTGCTAAATTATTTTAACACAAGGTACTTAGCCCAAACTCTGTCCTTCTTTTGGGATACCTAGTACTTGCTAGCTATAATAATTTTATTTTATAAAAAGTATAGCTATTTATAAATCATCTTATCATTATCTTATAAGTATAAAAATTTGTAAAAGCTATCACAATTTTGTTTTAAAAGCCACAGCTGTTATATTATATTATGTATAATTTAACAACCACAAGAAAGACAATTAATGATTGTGTGTTGCTTATCGTGTATCAGGTACTGTTTTAAGCACAATATTAAATAACTTACTTAATTATCCCAACAAACTTACAAAGCATGTATCATTATAGCCCCCATTTCATACACGAGGAAGTAGAGGCAAAGGGTCACACAGGTAAGCATTAGTGCCTGGAATTAGAGCAGTGTATCTCTCAGGTCTACAAGCTCAACTTCTACGCTGAGTGGTCTACCAAGTTTGGTAAATCCTCTTCCTTGGCTTGGAGACGATCACGTTCTTGCTAATAAATCAATTTTTCTACATTAGAGAGACAAAGCAGAAGAAAATTTTTAAAAATCCTTCTGCACCTTGGTGTTAATTAACATGTTAGTTAATTATGTAATATCTGAAAGCATTGTCAACAAAATGGAAAATTTAAAGTAATTAACAATATATCCAGTATGAAATATTACTCCATTTTTTAAAAAGTTAAATTTCAGAATTGCATTCACTGAGAATATTTATGCTTTGTTATCCATGTATATTTTATTAATAGCTAACTTGTGCTAAGCCTTCATAATATATAGAACAAAACAGACAAAAGCCATGTACTCTTGTACTTACATTCTTGTTAGAAAGAAAATAGAAACGAGAGAGCAATAATTAATCAAATTAAGTAAGTACAGATTTCTTAAAAGATTTTATGTATTTATTTTTAGAGGGAGGGGAAGGCAAGGAGAAAGAGAGGGAGAGAAACATCCATTTGTGGTTGATTCCCACACTCCCAACTGGGGTCTTGGCCTGTAACCCAGGCGTGTGCCCTGACTGAGAATCCAACTATCGACCCTTTGGTTCACAGGCTGGCACTCAATCTACTGAGCCACACCAGCCAGGGCTAATTGCAGATTATTATCACAAATAAAGAACAGGGTACAAAATTGTATTATATTATTAAATAAATATTTATAAAATACAAATATGTTCATTGAACTGAAAGAAGTTCAATACATAAAAAACTTTAGCTTTTACTTTTGGATTGTGGTATTAAACTGGATTTATCTCACGTTTAAATTTTTTTAGTGTGGTTAATTATAAAAAGACAAACACCCCAAATGAAAAATAGGCAAAGAAAATGAAAAGCCAGTTCACAAAATAATAAATTTAAATAACCAATTAACAAGAATAAATATTACTTCCTCAGGGAAAATTGCACTCACTCCCTGATTAGGTTAGTCACTAGCTTACACATTTTCCTAACGCTGTGCATCACTTAATATGTTTTGTAATTATAAAACCTTTTTTTTTGCTTTCCTAGGTTAAAAGTTTCTGGAGAGCAGGAACTACCATCTGTTTTGTTCCCTATTGAATCTTGAGTCTTTGCATAGTAACAGGGATATAGTAGGCAATCTGTAGATATTTTTAAATAAATCAATGAAATCTTTAGCATTTAAATTAAGTAAACTCAAATTAATACAATATACAACTTGTTCTCATCAGTTAGTGTAGGGGAGTTAACATTATACAAATCAAGGTTTCTTATTGCTTGCATGAAAATAAATTGGTAAAATACATTCTGATGGTTTCTTTTTTCTTCCCCCAGGTCTTTTCAAGGGGTTTCATAAAAGTGCTCATTCAATCTTGTAGTGTCTTTCATATGAAATCTAGCTAAAGCAAGCAATAAATTTGGTACACAGAGTTCAAATATAAACTTTAATACATGTTTATATGATGGATAGGTATCTCTTTGTTGGGTTGCTTATGAAATGTGTTTTTTTTTGAAGGCTATTAAGGACAGAATTGTGTCTCCTAAACTTTATATGTTGAAATCCTAATCCCTAGTACACCTCAGAAAGTGACTATTTAGAGACAGATCCTATGAAGAAGTAACTCATTTTAAATGAGGTCATAGAATGGGGCCCTATCCAATAGGATTGGTGTCCTTCCTTATTAGATGAAGAAACAAGTTGAGGGGTGAGTACCTAGAGGAAAAGCAATGTGAAGACACAGAAGCAAGATGAGAGAGCCTCTGCAAGCCAAGGAGAGAGCGGTCTTAGGAAAACCAGATCTTTCATCATTTTTACTTAGACACGTGGCCTCCAGAACTGTGAGAAAACACATTTCTATGGTTTAAGCCACCCAGTCTGTGGTATTGTGTTATGACAGCTGTAGTTAACCAGTCCAATGACTTTTCTGAAACTTTCACTCTTACTATACATGCTTTTTATACTTAGCAAAATGTTTCAATACAGATGGAATATTTTCGTGATTTCATTATTTTAGCATCATAATATATGTTCAAAGTCTAGTATAGAAATAAGATAGAAAATGAACACCAAGGAGCCATTTTAAGTCCTCTCCAAAAAGCACAGGGGCATTACAGAGGAATTCAAGGGGCTTCTTGAGAACTGAGCAGAATAAGGACCTGAGACCGATGGAGAGGTAGATGAGATGCTAGTGGGAATGATTTTTCAAGTAGTAAGATCGTCTGAGTATACATACTATAGCCAGAGAGCATGGGACACAGAGTGAAAACACTGGAATTTCAAATTGGCTGGAGCATAGGATGAGGGAAGAAGAACACTGAGATAAATCTTTGGAAAGGCAATATGGGATCTAGGGGCTAGTAAAGGGCAAAGGGGGTCAGATATACGGTGAAGGAAGAAGATCAGATGTTGGGTGGGGGGGCGCACAATGCAATACACAGATCATGTGCCATAGAATTGTACACTTAAAACTCCATAACTTTATCATCCAATTCACCCCAATACATTTAATAACAAATAAATAAAAGAGAAAAAAAATATGGGGACACAGGTTGGACTTGATCCAATGTAGAAAAGACCAACAGAGGGAAATGATCTTTTCATGATCGAAACTGATTTTCAGAAATATAATTTGGTAGCAGACGATAAATGTGAAAGGGGCAAAGAGAGAAGGCGAGGAAAAGATGAAGCCAGGAGAGCCACCCTGTGCTTTGAGGAAGCTAATTCATGATCAGAGCAAGTGCTTTTGTTTTTAATTATTATTGCTTTAGGAAGTTAAGAGGTCAGAAATAAATATGACACTTAATTTATGTAATGTGATTAATATTAAATTCCAGGCAATATTAGGATATTTGGTAAAGTCAACAACACACAGAAATGTAAGAACAAGTAAGATTTAGAGAATGCACGAGATAATAGTGAGAGCAATCTGTAAAATATTTAGGTCTCTAAAAATCAAGGAAGGGAGAAAAATGTACTTGGATTATACTGGAACCTGTACTTCCCAGAACATTTAATATGACTTTCAGAAGAAGGAACGGAATTCCCAAAACAGAAGTTGCTTTCAGTTTAGATAGAAGCTTATGAGTCCAATTAAGTTGCTTTACATTGATTCATATTAAATACAATGAAGTATGTAAGTACAGCTGAGTTTGCGGATCAAAATAAAGAACAATGCAAGATCAAAGAACAACAAACAAAAAAGAAGAAAATCAACAAACCCTCAGCAACTAAGAAAGAATTACTTAGTTTTACTCTCGAATAAATCCAATACGTTTTCATGAATTTAGGATCCAATTCTAGATAAATCCCTTTCAAAAACTCCAAGAGCCTTTTGGTACTTCTGATTACAGTGTATGAGGTTGCGGTAAGTCAATGATCTCTCTAATGCAATTAGAGCAGCCTGGTTCCTTACAAAGGTCATGTTGTCCTAGGCATCAAGCAACTGTGGGAGCAACGAGTGACAGGTGAATGAAATTTCTGGAAGGGACGATTAGCTGACAATTTTCTTGGGGCATTTGCCAATATTGGATACAGACTTAGGAGTGGTCTTGCTTAACGATCCTCTGCTTGGAGGAAAGAGAAAGTGACAGCACTTGTAGTGCTTACTAGAGGCTGATGTGCCTAATAAAACAAGGAGACTCGAATATATATATATATAGCCTGTTTTCCCTAGAGGATATTTACTGACCTCTAGATTCCTGTGGCACACCGAAAGCTTCTAAAAATCAGAGTGAAATATCCCTTGGTCTCCCAGTGCTCAGAAAGAAAGAAAGAAAGATAAAGAAAAACTACCTGCTCCAAGCACGCTGTGGCCCTCTTCCTTCGGGCCTCTCCAAGCTATTGAAGCTATTTGGAGCAGGAGATCAGAAATACAGAAGCACGTTAGGGAGGCAGAGTGAGATACCCTGCAAAGTTGTGCTCCTTAGTTAATTTAGACCTTTCTCAAGGAAACTGCTGGAGACCTTGTCAACATACTTGCCCAGTTCTGAAGCTACATGTGGAGAAAGACTGAAGAGCGTGGTGGGGGCCTCTGTAAGAAAGGACTCCCCACTTTTTTCGGGGCTGCAAAGATAGAGATGGCTAGACTCTCAATGAGTACCTAGGATGGGCCTGTCCTTCAAGCAGACCAAAGACTAACTGAGCCTTATTGAACCTTCGTCCTGCCCCTGACTCAAAGTAATTATTTGAATAGTGGAGGAAAAAGGGAAGCCACTAGAGTTTGGTTTTACTACATTATCTAGTATACAATTAAAATAATCACTAAACATATGAAAGCAAGATTATATAACCAACAATTGAGAGAGAAGGCAAATAGATATAGATCCATAAATGATTCAGATATTGGTGGGCAGGAAATTGAGAACAACTATCATTATCGTGTTAAAGAATGTTAGAGGGAAAGTTGAACAAAATAGATGGAACTACAGAGAATTTCACCAAAGAACTGGAATATATAAACAAGGAAACAAATGGGCAATTAGAAAAAGGAATGCCCATGAGACCTGTTGCTAAGAAGTCCGTGCAGATTGAACAAAGAAAAAACACAGGTTTACTTAACTCAAAGACAGGTTGTAGAAAAAAAATGCCCACAATAAAGCAAAGAGAAAATAGAATTATTAAAACAACAGAGAATTAAAGACATGTAGAATACTCTGAAATGAACTAAGAAGCATACAATTGGGATTTCAGGACAGGAAAGAGACTGAGTGAATAAGTGAATGGACCTAAACAATATTTGCAGACATATTAATTGAGAGTTTTCCAAAGCTAATAAAAGAGGGTAAGTCCAAGAAAGCTAGCCACACAGGTATATAATGCTAAAATACTGAGAATTAAAGACAGATATATTTTTTAAAAACTTTAAAAACAGAAGAGGTTAACCAAAGGACATATATGCACAGCCCATGGACACAGACCACAACGTGGTGAAGGCCAGAGGGCAAGGGGAGGTGTGGAGGACAGCAAAGCAGGGTGGAAATGAGGGACATCCATAATAGTGTCATTAATAAAGTGTTTAAAAAAAACACAGGAAATAAAGGATGTCATACCTTCAAAGGGGCAGGAATAAAAATTATGACTAACTTCTCAAAAGAACACAAAGGGGAGGTAGTGGAAATCTAGAGGAATGAAATACTCTGTATGTGTGTGAGTTTCCTAGGGCCGCCATAACAAACGAGCAGAAACTGGGTGGCTTAACAAACAGAAATTTGTTTTCTCACAGCTCTGGAGGTCAGAAATCCAAGGTCAAAGTGTCATCAAATTTGGTTTTGGGTTTTTCTGAAGTCTCTCTCTTTGGCTTTCAGGAAACAAAATAAAATTTAAAAAATTCCTCAAAACTAATGCAAAAAAATTATAAACCCAATTCTATAAAGATTATGCTAACTATAAATAAACTAAATAAATGCTTCAAACGGAATACTAAGATTGCTATGGTGGATTGAGCAAAAATTACATTTCAAGGGACACTCGTAGATGAGTAGATAGACAGGCAGATAAAATTTTAAAATTGAAAGTTACAAAATAGGAAAAAATTACTATGTGAACACAATAAAGATGGAAGGTGCTATAACCAAACTAATATCATAGGACAAGGGAGGCTTTAAAAGAAAAGCATTACTAGAGATAAAGAAGAATATTCTATAATAACAAAGTCATCAATGTAACACTAAGATACAATAATCTCAAATTGTATACATCCCCAATATAGGTTCAGAATGTATAAACCAACTATTGACATAACAAAAAGGGAAAACATAGGAATCTACCACCACAGAGGGAAATATTAGAACACCTTATTCTATAAGTGATGGAACAAGCAGACAAAATATCAGTCGAGATACATAATAACCGAAGAGCACAATTTAACAAACTGGACCTTCACTGTATCCAGGGTGGCCATACAACCTGAACACCTACTTGATATTGGGGAAATGGAGAGGGCATCGGGAGGGCTGTCCCCATGTTGGTGATATTCTATTTCGTAATCTGGAAGCTGGTTATCTGGGGACTCTAAAACTTTCTGCACGTTTATTTTAGTTCAGTATAAGGACAAAATTCACAGGGCCTTCCATCCGGCTGTGATTTTCTGTTTAAAATCTTCCTGGTCCGCACTCTCCGGTAGACTAAAATCTCCCTGGTGCATGTTTGCTGCTTTCCTCTTAATTTAATAATTCCTTTATTTAACTCTCCAAAAGCACTTAATGCCCACATAATTGCTCCTAATTCATACAGATTTCCCATCTCAATGGTGATTGAATTCCATTATTCAGATGTAATACTAACTTCTTATCAAAATGTCTTTTTTTAATGTTCCCTTTCCTCACACTTAAGTGAAAAATAAGGGCTAGGGAAAAAGACAGTATTTTCTAAATCAGTCACATATCTTGTCTAATCATGAAAGTAAAAAATTTTAAGACATTTGAGATGGATTATAACCCAGTTTTTTATGTAAGGAAACAGATTCAGAAGAACTAAATTGCTCATCTTTGGGTAATGAAATTGTCATAGCAGTATTTAAACCCCAATCTACTCCATGACAAAGTTTATATTCTTGCCACCTTCTCTTTCTGTGAATATAATGAAGTAATTGAGCATTTGAATTAATGACCAGTAATGGCTTGACAGCTATTAATATCTGGGTAGATATTAATTGCAACCTTTTTGTTTCAAACAGAGTTTTTGGTGATAGACTGAAGAAGTAGATAACATGATGACTATAGGAACTGACTTAAGACCATGAATTGAGAGATTCTAAACGAATAAATTTTTTAAGCATTCTTTTATTGTTACTTCCGGGTATTTAGGAATTCCACTCAACTATATCAAAGATTAGCCAGATCTCATGTGAATATGCTATGCATTGCCTTTGAAGCCTAGTCCTTGGCTTAGTTTTGTGCCTCAAATTTATGTATTAAAAATAATATGGTAGCTTCTTCACAGATTAAATGTATGCAATTTCATAGACTCTTATTTTTAATGGCAATTGAGAGCTACTTATAAATCAGCTACTTAGTGAGTTATTAAGACATAATACAATTTGATACTCATAAATTAAATTTGTCATATTATTAAAGATTCATGAAAATGCTAATTCTGCACTCTACTAAGAAATCTGGCTTCTATAAATGCCAGATAATTTTGCAAGGCTCCTACAGATAGTGGAGATTTTCACATTTTTCTGTGGCAGTTTTTTTCCCTGCTCATCATCTGAGTTGTTTTGAGTTTGTGCTGTCCTTGATATTAATTAATCATTTTTGTTTTCTTCTTCATCATTATCAAACCAACCTGTTGTGGGTATTTTTGTTAGCCCTTTCCTTGGTGGCCGATTTATGCCCATTTACACACATGTCTTATAGTTAGTGTGTGAATGACACACAAATCTACTACTAAAAAGAGATGATATATAGAACATTTTATTGTTAATGGGTTGCAAATGCATTTATTTTATTTAATCTATTGCAATATGCTGTTCTCAAAGTAATGATAACAACTGTAAGGAGAAATTCAAATTCAAATTAAGAGACTTACTTATTCCTGTTGAAAATAAGGGAAGAGATTTCTCTCCCTTCCTTTTTCTTAGAGCATTTACTTTAGAAAACTTACAATTATAAGCACTATTTTGGTCTTTGAAATGTCTATAAATTTTTTGGAAAACAAGATAGGCCTGATGCCGTGTCACCCAGGATTGTCTTTGTCGAGAACCTGGGAGCCCTCACTTTGGAATGTAAACATCAAGGGAGATGTCCCCTCTCTCTCAGTTTCTGTGGAGGATGGGGGCCTAACTTTGGTGGTGATTTTGCTCCAAGCTGCAAAATCGCTTCCTGTCATAAAGTTATGATAAGCTATTTTTTCTTTGAATAAAACAAAATTGCTAACACAGATAGTCACCCTAATTTACCAGGTGAATTTCGGATGATCTCTGAGTGACAAAAGGGTCTGTTAAGTCCATTTACTTGAGGTCTAGTTATTGTTTATTTTAAGGACATCTGTACAATGGGTTCAATCTGCTTGGCTACATAAGAGGGCAGATTTCTTTCTGCCTTTGCAGTCACTTAGTGATTTGTCTGAGAGATAGATGCATTACAATGCGGGCTAGTGCTTATTTAATAAGAAAACTGTTGTTTTTCCCTACTACCTTTGTGGTGAGGTTTTCTGGGTTGGGGGAGATTTTGTTTCAATTGTATTTCCTCAGTCTAACTCTCTAGGTTATGCTTAACTATATGGGTTTTTAAAAATGGTTTATTTTCTGTTGTATTTTACCATTACCATTTATCCCCATTATATCCTCTTCTACCTCCACCCAACCCCTCCACCCCTGCAATCACCATGCTGTTGTCCATGTCCTGGAGTTCTTTTCCTCTTTTGCTGGATCCTTCCATCTCCCATACTCCCCCATCAGAGCTGTCAGCCTGCTCTGTATCTCTGAGTCTGTCTCTTTGTGGCTTGGTAGTTCAGTTTGTTCATTGGGTTTCACGTATGAGTGAAATCATATGGTATTTGTCGTCCTCTGACTGGCTTATTTCACTTAGCATAATGTTCTCCAGGTCCATCTGGTCTATAGGGTTTTGCAGTCACCCACAGGGTAAGTGGGATGCAAGGTTCTTGACCTTACCTTAGTGGCGTCAGTCAATTTGGGAACTGAGGGGATCTCAATCCTTGCCTCACCAGAGTATCTGTCAATTCCTTGCTTCTATCTTTGCAGTAATTTCTCTCCTTCCACTATTACCTACAGAATATTTGCAGTGACTGGGAATTCTGAAAAATACTATGAAGAGAGTTCAATAAAAACAGACTTTTCAATCTTTTGTGTTCTATTTAGTAATGAAAAATTCAATGTTTTACCTTTGGACTTTAAGTTATTGGAACAATGGTTTTTACAAAAATTATACAAACACAGAGTGCTTTTATTACAACCTATAACTTATACATAAGGGTTCAATTTTAATGTTTTACAAAAATTTGTTCAGAGATTCATTTGTTCATAGGTTGATAAGAGGGGCATTTGCTTAAAAAGCTATTTCAAATGATTCAATGAAAGTCAAATGAAGAAATAGGACTGGATATTTAATTTTTTACTGCTTAGCAAACCCTTTTTTATTTTAAAATGAGTTCTGTGACCATTCTGTGCCGCTGCCATTACCGTTGTAGTAGACCGAGTCTGATCTAAGTTAAACTATGAATATTTTAATGCAGAGTTCTCTCTTGACTCATTTAACCAATACAATTGGCATTTTTTGAACAAACCTATTTCACTCCTAAGACATTTCTCACCTTCCTCAATTAAGAAGGTATTCATTCTTCCTCATCTTGAGTGTGGGTGAATTAAGCCAAAGGCAAGCTGTTTTTCTTCACAATGAATCATTGCACTCCATCTAACCCAGTCAGCTCCCAGAGTGCTCGCTATGCATTAGGTCTGATCTTAGACACCGAGAAACAATGTGGAATAAAACAGACAAAACCTACTGAGGGGGAAAAAAATCAGACTCTCCATAGCAAAATCTTAGCATTCCAGAGAGAAGCCCAGCAGCAACATCTTCCGACAAGTGAACAACTGGCAAAGGAGTCAGGCAAGGGAGCTTCTAAGGGGCGTTGCAGAACCTTTCATCCCACTGAGAGCGCAGCCCTGCCTGAGAGGCTGTCGATCCTGGAGGTGCCGAGGCATTGTGCGTGGTTTTTATTCCTTTCAGATTCAAGCATCTTCCAGTGCTGAAGCAACGTGGGTGCTTTGCCTGAGGCGGAGAAAGACTTAGAAGACTTTCTCAGCACTATCTAACTTACCAGGAAGAGCCCAGTCTCCTGGTAAGACTCCTGATGTCTGGGATTGTCTGAGAGGAGGTGCACAATGCCCCAGCCAACAGAGCAGCATAGAGGGGTGCTTGTGTTCTGTAAAATAATAGCCATGTGTTTTGAAAGTATGTTTGGTTACGATGTGAAAATCCCAGTATTATTTTTAAGTAATTAAAAACGTTTTTCAGCTTTAAGTACTAATACGGTACGTATCAACAGACATAAACCACAGAACAAGAGCTTGTTGGGGAGGTCCTCAGTGTTGAAGGCTGCAGAGGGGCACCCCCAAACTAACAGGTTTGAGAATTCCATCCCTAAAGCATCATTTGTTGAGTTTGGGATAAGAAGCTGTAATACATGACATGAGTTAATAACAAGGAACTGTCATCTCTGGGTTCTTTTGGAACTAAGGCCTCTGCACTAGGATGTAGGCAGACTCATTAGTCCTGGCAGCCAGAGCGAACACTGGCAGTGAGAGGAGTGAGGAGACAGTAAACAGACCCCAGGATTAGCGCCAAATGTTTCTTGTTCTGAAATTCATCCATGCAAGCCTCATGAGAAATGCCCTACCAGTAAGCAGGTTACAGTAAATCCTCACGTGTTCCATGCATGCTGGCTATCAAGGCACCCAGAGTGAAGTTTGCCGAGTTGAAGAGGGATCGCCCTGTCACCTAGTGTGCCCCAGAATTACACTTAACTTCCCTGCTATTCGGCCTTTAGCCCAACTTGAGATATTGCAGGAAGTGCAATGCTGATATTTGCTTCAACTGAGTATCAGGTGCACCGTATAAATACATTACAACTGGGGACCTAGTGTTCGTACTGATTTTCCATTGCCAACTATCCGAAGGAAATAATAGAAACATATGTTTCCAAGCCTAATGCTCAATATAGTTACATGGTGAAGTTAAACTATTTGGTTAGGAAATCAATATTATTATACTAAGCATCAAGTATGCTAAACTAGAAGAATTGTGAGAAGCTGTGAACTCGCTTAAAATCAATGTGTATTCAAACCAGGGAGCAACAAGATAGATAAAGCTACAACTTTAAGTGGTAACCTGGGGAGAGTTAACTAGCATCCTAGGTTTTGCGACTGCAAGGAGAATCGATGAAACATACAAACAAATAAAAACATTGCAATATTTCAAGTAGCATTAAGATTCATCTGCAGTAAATTTGAGGACAATGACTACTGTGCCGTATTGGCAAATATATTTAGAATCTTCTGTGCAATGAATAAAACGTCACACAGACAAAATAAATGAGAACAATAATGTAGAGTTCTACTTGTCAAGAGTAACAGGATTTGAATAAAAGATTGGAAAACATACAACTGTATATTGGAGTGACTTCTCTTAAATACTGGGAATAAGGCATTTATTACTGCCCTCCAAAATTTAAACTTTAAAATTAACTCACCAATGATTGTAGTATATATATATATATATATATATATATATATATATATATATACACACACACATATATATATACTATTATATACTATATACTATATAAAGTATATACTATATACTATATATATACTATATAGACTATTATATATATATAATAGTCTAGTCTTTGAGTCTAAGACTAGACTATCAACCCAAGAGAATAAATAACATATTTATTACAGGAATATGCAGTTCAGAATAAAAATAGGACAGGAATGACAGCCATGTAAAACAAGACGTTACAGAACTCACCCAAGAGACAATGGTCTATGACTAATCCACGTCCTACGAAATAATGGGCTGAGGTGGGTTAACTGAAGCACAGCCACTTTGCAGCAAGTCATCTGGGTTCAAACAATAATCTGAAGACCATTTATTATTTTGTGACATTGGGAAATTGTTCATTCTCCTTGGTTTTTAATAGCGTCTGTCATAGGGTTTTATGAGAATTAAAAGGAATGATCCACGTGGTTAACACAGATTGCCACATTGCAAACCACGACAATTGTAATTATCATTGCTGAAAATACTTTCTCTAATTGGGAACCAGTGCAAGATTTTACCTGGACTGCCATTTCCTCAGTG
>PVKM010010732.1:8728-34512 GCA_004027735.1 Carollia perspicillata | reverse complement strand
ATTTTAGGGAGTCATCACTATGAATTTATAAACCTAAATAAATAAATTAATTTAAAAAAAAGCTAAATAAATACAATCAAATGCTACATTCTAGGAACTCAGTGATCACCTCTAGGTTTCCGCGAGCCATTGCAGGCCTAGTCATTTTCAAGGTCCTTCTCAATCTTAGTAAGTGATTTCTCAAGGACACAAGAATTTTTCCATAGTAGTCATATTTTTTCAATTTTCCAGCAGAAAAAAAATCCAGTGATATATAATAGTCCTCCCTTACCCATGGTTTCACCCTCCTCAGTTTCAGTTACTTGTGATCAACTATGGTCTGAAAATATGGAATGGAAAGTTCCAGAAATAAACAATTCATAAGTTTTAAAAGTTGCACCATACAAAGTATTGTAATGAAATCTTGCTTTGTCCTTTTCTATCCTGCCTGGGATGTGAATCATCTTTTTGTTCAGAGTATCTGCATTGTATACACTGTACATTATAAGATATCTTGAAAGAGAGAGACCACATTCACATAACTTTTACTACAGTATATTGTTATAATTGTTCTATTTCATTATTGGTTATTGTTGTAATCACTTACTGTGCTTAATTTATAAATTAAAGTGTATCAGAAGCATGTACGTTTAGGGAAAAACAGAGTACATACATATAGGGTATGGTAATATCTGCAATTTCAGCCCTTTACTGTGGGTCTGGAATGTATCTCCCATGGACAAGGGGTAGTACTCTAATACTATAAAGAAAAAGTTCTTCACACGATAAACGATAATATCAATTGTGCTATTTTGAGATGTAGTTTCAGAGAACAGTAATGATTGATATATGAGGTCTGTCCAGAAAGTATCCAGCTATGAACTATGAAAAATAGACACATTTATTGAAGAAGATACAAGAAACATTATACATAGGACAGACCCCTTCAAAGTAGGCACCTTGGGACCTCACACAGTTCTCCCAGTCGCCATTAGCTGCCCCATCATATTTTCCTGAATCTCATCGATGGTCTGAAATCTCTTCCCTTTCAAAGGTGATTTTAGTTTTGGGAAAAGCCAGAAGTCAAAAGGTGTCAAATATGGGCTATAGAAGGGCTGAGTCACCTGGGTGATCTGATGTTTTGTCAAAAAATCTCTTCACAAGACATGATGTAAGAGGGGGCACATTGTTGTGATGAAGCTGCCAGTCACCAGTTGCCCATAGTTGCAGCCTTCTGAATCATCTGAATAGTTTCCATGGAGGAATGTTCAAGCTTAGCACAAAATTTGAAGCAAACTTGTTGCTTTCCTCACTCAATCATTTTGAAGGTGACAGCCACATGGTACACATAATGATGAAATAGCGCCTACCACCCCCACTGACTAGTACAGTGAAGCTGTCATTGTTCACACATGCACATTATAGTTCACTCTCCTTGGCTGCCAGGTTACATTGATGTCATGCAAACTGTTCTCATTATATTAACAATGACTAGACTTTTCCCAGACAGACAATATATGGGAAGTGACTGATACCTTCCATCCTTGAAAGCATGACTGATACCTATTTTCTAGGCTAACTTTTGGAGTGTGGATTCTGCATGGACAGCAGCTCTTTTTAGCTGCTAGGATGCAGGCAATCCTAACCTTTTGTATCCTGCATCCCCCTAATATTTTCATCTGTAATTGGGAACAAAAATATTTCCTTTTCTTGTTAGTTTTGCTGAGAGAGAGCCCCATGTTACTTCAGCTCCAAGTTGGCAGCATAAAACCTAACCCAGAAATCTCTGTAATTTGTGAGATCGGATAGTGATATGTATCAAAAATATCAGATTGATTTTTTTGCAAATTACACATACCTTGGTGGGGAAAGAAAATTGGAATGGAGGTTTGAATCAGGAATATGAGTATTTATGTGCTTTAAAAACTCTCCTGATAATTCTTATTTGACCCTTTTCCCCAGGCAGCACTCTGTCGATGTCATGTAGCCTCCAGATCAAGATGAAATGGAATACTTTAAAGATATCAAATTTAGGATCAACTTATGATCAACTCTTTGATATTATTTGTAGTCAAAACCCTTAACAAACTCAGAGCAGCATCACATCCACCTGAGCCGATCTTCTTGCTTGTTCTGTTGTTCTATGGCTCATGACGTACGAAGGCCGAGTCCTGAAGAGCCCTAGCGCATCTCGCAGAAAATCTAGCCTGAAGCACAGGAGCAATGCTCTGGTTAAGATTGCTGAGGTCATGGTGAGCTGACCTCTATTTTTTATTCCCAAATACAGTTTTTGGAAAAACATCTTTGGGTATATAATTTATCTTGTTCTGTTTGGGCTCAAGAAGTGAGTGGGAGAGAAAAAGGCTTCCATGAAATTCGGTATGCTTTAAAATTATGCTCCTGTAATCAGCTGAATGCCTTTTGTTTCAGAATATACTAGTGGATATATATATGGCTTTACTTTAACCACAGATGGTTTGTTTTGAATGTCAGACTTATGTGGACATTCTAATGTGGATAATGATGAATGATTAATGAAATTTTAAGCAAATATTTCTTGTCTACAGAATTGCTCAAAACATGACATAGATATGATTTAATAATTCTTTTCCTCCATGTTGAAAAACAGATGAAGAGTGAATGCTCCCTCTTTAATTTAATCATCATGTCTTCAATACAGGGGCCAAATATAATTTATTGAAGAGCACTGTATAATCATTTTAAAGCCCCATAGTTCAGCCTGAAGTTTTTGTAAATAGGACAAAAGACAGACTTTTAAAATATATTCTTGTCACTGAATTGCAGCTTTGGTTTATGTATTGGAGCCTGTGAGCTAGTCAGAGAAAAAGGTAAGTTTTTGTGCTCAAGCGCCTGTTATGTCATCAGATTCTAGACAGAACCACATTCACTCAAATAAAAATCAATCAGACAAATAAACAAATAACAAAAAATAAGGTAGACCGTTGGCTAACATTATCAAGTCTGTTTCAAAAAAGGTCTAAATATACTTGGCCATTTTGAGTTTTGGGTCAAAGTTAAAATTCGGAGGGAATTATTCTGGAGTCTCACTAATCAGCAAAGTTTCAAATATTTTACGTCAACTAAGTGGTCAATAAAAACCACCTTTCAAAAACACCTATTACTAAGAGCTAACTAATTACCTTTCTTATGGTTGTTTAATTTTTTGAAAAGCTGCTGAGAGTAGAAGGTAACATTCTAATGTTTCTGTTGATTGTTCATTTTCAAATGTTTACAAATTTTATGGGGTGGGGATGGTGGAAAATAGATGCAGCCACGAGAAGAAAATATGCCGCCACTTCCTTAAAGCAAAAGCTGTTTCCTGTGACAAAGAATACACGTGTAGTATTGCTTTGCCTTTCTATCCCCCGGTTTGCCTTGTTGCTCTCTCATCCCGCAGTATCTCCAGGCTTCCCCTCACTGTTCCTTCATCCTGGGTCGCCACCTCCCTTCCCTTTAACTCTCCTACACCAGGGAAGACCGTGGCTCCGTAATAATCTACATAAAGCATTTAATTAGCTCTATCAGAATTAGATGAGATAATACTTGGACTTCGTATCGGTATTTCGGCCTCTACTTCCACTTTAAGGAGCTCTTAAACATTAAATATATTTACTTCTAGTATGACTTGTCCATTTATTTTTCAGTGGCAAAAGACGAGATGAAGGAATCTGGAGTCAAGTTAGTTCAGCAACAATATTTCTGTGATATTTTTGGAGAAACTCATTATCTGGGGTCCTGTAAAGATTTGCTTGGACTAAGGGACTTGGGAGGAATCATCAGCCTGTTATTGCCCCCAGCTGATAAACATCAATGGAAACAAGTTTCTAAAGAACTGGCTTTAAGAGGAAACCAGAGAGCACAGCACAGCACAACAGCAAGGGGAAGGCTCTGGGGAGGAATCTGGCGATGGTGCTTATTCGCCGCCATCCATGCCTGGAATCATTTTCAAAGCCACAAGTTCTAGAGACTACAACCTTGATGGGTGCATTTCTGAGAAGATCCCATGATTAAGAAGTACCTTTTAAAAAATGCTCATTATGTATCTTTATTGTTTGATCCTCAAATACTTGACTATTCACTTTTGCTGCTTTTCACACTAAAATAGATCTTAACAATCCTGAACATAAGATTTTACATATAATGGCATCAAATACAGTGTCATTTATTATCAGCACAAATTATTGTGGGAAAAAAACGTAATGCAGACGATGTACACCGACTTTCTTATTAAACAGTTGTTTTCAAAATAAGCAAGTTATTTGCCAAGTTGAACATGCTTTTTTTCCTCTAAATAGATCTCTGTTGCACACAGCCTCAGTTGCAAGCATAATTATCCCCCTATCCCAGAACTAGTGGTGAATAAAACTTAGAATAATGAACAATGAATTATTTTGTTATTATTAAATAGCCATCGTTTTACGGCAGTTTGCTGCCATGTTCGTGTTTCATCCGGGGGAAGACTACCCTAAACTCTCTCGCCCACAGCAGGCCTTTTTTGTAAGGAACTCTAATGGCTGAATATTGTCAGGAACTACAAATGATTTAGTTCCCTTTCTCAGGATTTTTTTTTAAATCTTACTTTTAACCAGTCATGATTCTGGCAGTTAAGAAGCAGGACTGGCTAATATCCCATCATCAAGTTGCATTTCCTTGGATATCTCTGATGTTCAGTCTTTGATTCAGCCAATAGTTTAGCTGTTGGAGTGTTCATTCCTTAGATTCCCAGGGGATACACACAGAAAATACACACCAGACAGATGCATATCTTTAAAATACTCTCCAGAGTTTGAGCTCTGATCACTGGCAGGCCCCTACCCTGCTGAGCTGCATTATTCCATGTAGGCTGTACAATGATCTGTTTTGTTAAGAGCAGACATAAGAAGCCTAGCCCTTGCCTTCATTTTTCTAGAGCCTTCCTTGGTCCTACTTTGCTTTCCAAAAGTAAAGAGGGCTGCTACTCTATTGGCCACAGAGAAGAGGAGAAAGGGAAGAGCAGAGAGCTATGGGAAGAAACCAATTTTTAAGGGGTTGTTCCGGTCCTGTTCTATTTATAATTCATTTCCCCTCTAGAAGCTACACCCTTTAGTACAGTAGCTTAATTATATGTCCTTGGCACACATTCTTCTCTTGGAGTGCTCTTACTTGATTTATCCTGAGAGATGAAAGAATGAGACTGACTTAAACCTACTTAGAATCAGTGTCAGAGCTGGAAGGGACTTTTGAGATGGTCCAGACCTGGGGTTCCCAGCCAAGACTTTGCCCCAATACCCTGGAAGAAAGCAACACACTCCATCAGTTACATCGAGTATAGTGACTATTGAAGGGATCCTTCAGAAAAGAGCACAGAAGGGCCTTATAGGACCTTGGCAAGGTAATAGGGAACTTGTATAAGTTTAAAAGGCCACTCTGCCACCATGCCATGCAGGATATTCTGATGCACTGCTTGGCACAGAGCTGCTGGGAGTGAGGGGACATTAGTGGACTGTTGTTTTAAACAATCCTCTTATTTAGAGAGGAGAAAACTGAAGCTCGGAAAGGTTAAAAGATTTGTTCTCATCCTGCAACTAGTTAGTGACTGACTCAGATATAAAAACTGTAAATCTTACCTCCTGAAATGATTTTATTGCATTCTACTGCATCCTCATTAAATCCAAATTTTGTAGCATTTTTCTGTGCCTAGTTAAAAAGAAAAAGAAAGCAGAAAGGAAGGAAGGAAGGAAGGAAGGAAGGAAGGAAGGAAGGAAGGAAGGAAGGAAGAAAGGAAGAAAGGAAAAGAAGGAGGGAGGGAGGAAAAAAATACAAGGGAACAAATACCAAGGGCATGACTCAGAGAAGCCTGGAGCAGAATGCAAATTGAGTAATGTATGTGCTCTGTCCAACTGTGAGTGGACCCTGAAAATAAAGGGCTGGTAGATCAAAAACTCAATAGTCTGGGAGAATCTTAAACTAATACTGATTTTGTGAGCAAGAAGATTGGCTTAGATTAGAGCAGGGTGTTAACTGCGTCAACGTTTTTTTCCCCTAAAGGCCCCAGTCTCCCAAATGGGGACCAGTCCCTCCACCTGTCAAATCCTGTTCACTCAGGTGAACTGTTGGAATCCTAAGCTCCAATTTTTCTTAAGATTCTTATTTCTGTTGAAATACAAACAGTCCAAATGAAGCACCCAAGAGGGATTTGATAAGGGCAGGATGATGAGAATAGGAAGCTACCGGCTGACCTTGTGGGTAGAATTATTACAGTTATCTCTGAAAGTAAAGGGACTCCAGAAGACTTTTGTGCAGCTTGGGCACTGAAGATAAATACATTAACTATCTTTCCATCTAACTTTGAGCCAGTTTAGAAGGAAGTCCTTGCCTCTCATCTACAATTAAGGTATGTATGATTGTTGGTTTTTTCCTGAGAATCATAAGAGAAGCTGAAAAATAATTAATGTAGAAATGTTTAAAAGACTATTGGGGTGGGGCACACAAAAAATGTGCTTGCTAATTTAAATGTGTTCTTGAGTTTAGTTGGTTTAATCTAGGCCCACTAATAACACAGAATATGTCCAAATATATCATTAAGGTTAACATTTATTAAGTACTAGTGATGTTCTTGTCATTGTGCAAGTACTTTGCTTACATCACCCTCCTTTTTGCAGGGGAGTAGGGTCCACCCAGCACCTCCTTTCATCTTCTAGCAAAAGCATTGCTCTGCCATTGGAAGAGCCACCCTTCCTCCTCCCAGGTGGTCTTGCGTAGCCTGCATGCAACCATCACTTTTCCCTCTGTTTCTCTTCTTATTTCTCTTCCCATTCTTCACCCAACAAGCTGACCACAGAGTTATACTCATGTCCCAAGCAAGGGCTGATGAGTTCTCTCCCCATAATCTGATCATTAAACAGGGATGTTCAAGGGCAAGAGGAGACTCATGCTAGGAGTCTCCAGGGTGGTCTGGAGTTCTCCCTGTAAAGATGGTCCAAGATTCCCCGACACCATGCTTTCTAAGGTCTCCCAGTTCCCTCTTCTTCTGACTCTTTGAGCTCCTCTAGATTACAATAAATTGCTCCTTTTTGCCCAAAATACATTAGATTTTACTCTTTTAAACAGAAGAACCATTTGGCCTATACACTTGCAGGAATAGTGGGATTAAGTAAAGTGACTCAGCCACTAAGACTTGTATGAAAATCTGTATTTCCAAGAGATGGTTCTATTGTTTATTGATGTGTCAGATTATCTGTCCTTTTTTTGTAATGTGGTCGTCTTGTTTTTTTATTCCTTTACTTTAACCAACTCCAGTGCCAGAAATACAAGGGTTGCTTTTGGCCACTTTGAGTAAACACTCTAATATCCATTTTGAGTATAAATTGAAACCCAGTATATAAAATTCTGATTACCCTTTCTAGTAAACTCTTAGCAACAGATACATGTCTAATTTGTGATTATTTGCACTTAAAGGGATTGCACCCTGCTTTTTTGCTGTCCTCAAAACACCATTTCTCTTTGCTATTCTGCCTTAAAAACTCAAGGGTACTCTATTCATTCCCAGAGTTTTCCTGAATAACATACTCAATTTGAAAGAGGCCCTTAAAAAGTAGGGCAATGGTTGAATATAGAGATTGAAGAGTGTTGGCTAATTCTTCCATTTTGGTCTTTGTAAATTAACAAAAACATTTCTGAGTATGAACCTTAAATCAAAGTGAATGCTAGAGTTCTGCCTGGGCAGCTCAGCTGGTTGGAGCGTTGTTCCGTATATGGAAAGGCTGCAGGTTCCTGGTCAGGGCACGTATCTGGCTTGCAGATTCGATCCCAGTTGAGGTGTGTTCAGGAAGCAATGGATCGATGTTTTTCTCTCCCTCCCTCTCTCTCTTCCTCTCTCTCTCTCTCTCAGCCCTTCCCCCTCTCTTTAAAATCACTAAAAAGATATACATCCTCAGGTAAAGATGAAAATAAATGGATGTTGGAAAATTAAACATCATTGATAACTCAGGAAGCAGAATGCATAAGTTGATCCTTCACCAGACAGCATGCTGACAGCGCTGCGTTCAGTCAGCTCATTTAAATAGGCGTGACTAAAGAGACTCTACATTTAAGGGCCCGCTCATACTTCTGCTTATCTTCAGAAAAGACACACTGTTTTTTTTCATTCCCTCCTAAAGAAAAACGAGCATGGAAATAGTGAAGATTTTGATAGCAATATCACTTTAACATATCATTTTGAAGCCATGTCTTTGGTTGCATCGTTCTTACTTTGTTCTTAGACTGCTAAAGGTTTGGAACACTTTAGTGACAAATCTCTGCTTATGCCAAACATAGTTGAGAAGAAATTCATAGTAAAATTGCTGGGTAACCATCCTAATTCCCCTCATTTGTGTAGAGAATATTTGGTAAAGGGAATTGTGTGTTTAACTGAATAAATAAAACACGATTGTTCAATACCTCCTGCCCAATTTTTCTCTCACTATATACACAATTATTTTCATTCATTCCCCAGAGTCTCTACTATAAAGAGATGGGTAAACTGCAGATTGAAGCTTGTTAAACGAGTCTAAGCACAAAGAAAAGAAATGATTTCACATTTCTGAGAACTATTGTATTACCTCTAGAGTGAGTTTTACTTTATCATAAATATCATTTCAACTTAATAGAACTTAGGTAAACACAAGCAGCATTATTGTGTGTAGAAATATAGAGGCAATAAACATCTAAAATATATAGGGAGATGTACTTCTCTCCATTTTGATGATACTCATAATAGCAACTTTATAACACCTAAGAAATATTTTTTCCCTTTTGTTCCTCTATACCATAAAATGAAATAAATGGAATCCAGGATGCTTTCAAGAGATTTTCTTATAAAATAAAATGTATAAGATTTAGAGTTTTTATATTATCCATGTGATTTACTTTGATCATGGCTATTAGCATCAAACTATTTTTTAAATGAAATTAGAAATATGTATTTTTAATAGCTACAACATTTTGAGACCAAAAAATTTGGTTATTTCATAAAAGCTTTTCTGCTCTGGCTGGTGTAGCTCAGTGGATTGAACACGGGCCTGCGAACCAAAGGGTTGCTGGTTTGATTCCCAGTCAGGGCACATGCCTGGGTTGCAAGCCAGGTCCCCAGTAGGGGTGCATGAGAGGCAACCACACAATGATGTTTCTCACTTTCTTTATCCCTGCCTTCTCTTCTCTCTAAAAATAAATAAATTTAAAAAAGCTTTTCTGCTATCTAATATATGAAATTATTTGGAATTTTTTAAGGAATCAATTTATTATTTTGGGAATGTATCATAATTAAACAGATTTTCTTTTTGGGATTATTTGCTGGGCTCTCAGAAATTGCGTGCACAACCTAAGAAATAACCTACAAAGCTTAAGGACTGAGCCTTAAGCCTAAAACTCATAGCAAACAGTGTACATTTGTAGGGTCATTATTCCTTTACCTAAGGAAAAAAGGATGGATTTCCTCGGTTAATAATTTCAAATGACAATAACACAGTGCTGGTTTAATAAATATTCAAATCCACTTTTGTGGACTAAATACAAAGCATGTGGGTTGCATGGGACTACGGCAACCCCTTGTCACCCTGAAGGTGGTTGACAATGGCAGCAGCCCTGGGCTGTCCAGCACTGCAGTGCCAAGGACATCCATGGTGCATGCATTATCTCTTTCATCATTGCAACAACGTTGTGAAGAATGTGTGTTTATGAGCAATATAAAATGTAAAGCAGTTAATAAATTGTCATGGATTAAACACGGCAAGGTTGTATTTTTATCCGATCCTAGAACCTGTTCTCTTACCTGTCCTACTGTGGACTAGCTTTATGTTTAACAGTCTTCGCTTGATTTCTCTGGTTTCTTCTCCACCCTTAATCATTCTATTACACTCTTTATTTCACCAATCTAGAACGTAATAATAGATGGTTTCCAGTAGTATCAGCTACTAATCACTGAGTCTTTATTTTGCAGCCAGCATCATTCTAAATTCTTTATTATCCCTATTTCAAAGGCAGAGAACAGACCATTCACGTAATACGGCTAACGAACACCACTAGGAAAGATGCTGTTGTGTGCTGACTTGGAGCCCCTCAAAACCCAAACTTTGAAGTCCTAACCCCTAGAAGCTCAGAATGCAACTATATTTGAAGAGAGGGCCTTTAATGAGGTAGTTAAAGCAGACCCTGATCCAGTATGACTTGTGTCCTTATAGAAAGAAGAAATTTAGACACAGACAAGTATGGAGGGAAGACTATGTGAGGTGTGAGAAAGGGGTGAACATGTACAAGCCAAGGATTACGGCCTCTGAGAAATGAGCCCTGCCAATAGCGCGACTTGAAACTTCCAGGCCCTGGAACTGTGAGAAAACAAATGTCTGTTGTCTGAGGTACTTTGTTATGGCAGCTCGAGCAGACTAATACAGAAACCTATAAAAAGGTATTTTCTAGAATAAAGGTTTAGAGTAATGAGTAGAATAAATTTATTCCACAATCCCTGTGACTAGTATTGATTGGAGATTATATCTAAATAGGTTGAATTGTTATTACCCAGATATATTAAGTCAGCTGCATTCCGAGCTCTTGAAACTTAGGCAGGAGAAAAATATAAACAATAAAATCCAAGACGTTTCTTATTTCTGTTGACCAGTAAAGACTACCAAATTTCTTAGTACTTAGACAAATAAGAAAATAACTATAACATAAAAATTCATGGATTAATAATGACTACCAAATAAAAGGGCAGAAAAAATATACCATGAATAATCAATGAGAATCAAAAGCCAAAAAGGAGAAGTTTAATGAACGAGAAATGCATAATGAGGAGATATGAGATAAAAGCTATTTTTGTTATCATTTGTTTCAAGAAAGGTTATTGCTTTTATAGATTAAATTGAACCCTGAGAAAGTACTCTCCCTCTCATTCTGTGAGGATGCATTATTACAATGCATGGCCACTAGCATTCATCACAGCTGGAATTTCAAAGGGACTTTCCAGAGTGACTTGAAAACTTTGTTCCACGGCTCTTTATTCATTTGGTAGGAAGTAAGATAATTAACTTATATCTGCCTTTCACTTATGCAGTCTTTAAAATAGCAGAGACTATTTTACCTGTGACATTTTCCATTTAGCCATCATCACCTCAGAATAGTGAATTCCACAGTGTTTCACAAAACTCTAATGCCATAGCTATTAATAGCAACTGCATCTACTTACTTAGAACTGACTTTGGAACCTTGGCTGGTGTGGCTCAGTGGACTGAGTGCTGGCCTGCCAACCAAAGGGTCACTGGTTCGATTCCCAGTCAGGGCACATGCCTGGATTGCCGGCCAGGTCCCCAGTGAGGGGTGCATGAGAGGCAACCACACACTGATGTTTCTCTCTCTCTCTTTCTCCCTCCCTTCCCCTCTCTCTAAAAATAAATATATAAAATATTTTTTTAGAAAAGAGCTGCCTTTAGAAAAACTGGTGGTAAATAAATAACCTGCACCATACCAATATAATTTCTTTTTTCTTCTAATGTCCAATATTACAGAATCAAAAGTTTTAGTAACTTCATAAAATTATTTCTAATTATTTTTTAATCTATACTAAGATTAAAAATTACCTAAGTGAAAGAATCTTAGAGGTGAATAAATTAACTATAATATTTCAGGGATCTGAGCTTTCAGATTTAATGTGTAGCTAGAAATTAATAAGGATGGTGATGATGACGATGACAAAGATGATGAGGACTTGATCATTTGCTGAGCATTTACTAGGTTTCAGGCCATTGAACTAACAACCTTTTAGAGGCTTTCTGTGCTCATGTCCATCGTGAAGCTCCAACAGCAGAATGCAGTGTGCACCCTTGCTCACAATTATTCCACCACAGACACCCCTGCTTTTATGAGCATCGAGTAGGACTTGTGCTTGGAAGAGGACAATTCAAGAAAGATTGGCTTAAGCTCACTCTTATAATTAACATCAACTTTAAATTGACTAATGACTAATTTATTATTAGAGAATTAAGTCTTTCTAGGGACTGGAGAAGATACTATGTTAGCCTCTTCTATCTTCTTAAACAACATTTAGAAATTCTCATAATAGGCTGTTTGTATAACAACCCCACCTACCTTGGGTGGCTTAAATTAGCAACAGCCATTTTTTATCTCCTGAATGTGCAGGTTAATAATTTAGACTGGCCTCCACTGGGTGGTTTTTCTGGGTTTCGCCAGGCTCACCCACCCACGGGCAAGCACAGCTGGGTAGGAGGCTGGGCCCCAGTTAGGACCGCTGAGCTCTCCTTCATGGAGTCTCTCATCCTGCGGGAGGCTAAGGCAGGGCTGCTCACGTGGTGGCTGCAGAGTTCCAAGTGACAGCCTGGGACCACAAGGACTCCTGAGGTTTAGGATTAAAACTAATGCACTGTCACATTTTGCACTTCACAGTGTGACGGCTGACCCCATATCAGTTTTAGGCTGGTCTTTTAATGTTATTTTTATTAAATCTTTGTTATGCATAACAATTTATAGTAAAATTGATCAATTATTAATTTGTGGATTCTGGGTTTGGTATTACTTAGATTTGTTTATTTGATAATATTCCCTTAAAATTAAAAAAGTAATTAAAATACAAAATGTACACATTAAAAACCTCGTAGTAATTATGGAGATCTTAAAACTGACCTTAGTATGAAAGAAGACTCTTAAACCAAAAAGTAATGGGAGAAATCACCAAAAAAGTTTCAGCAGATTTGCCATTATAAAAAAAAGTAATGTGTCACTCCCAGCTGATGAAATTGGCCACTATGATGCTAAGATACAGAAGTCAATAAGAAGGAAATGTCCAAGTTTCCACCACTATCCCTACCCATCCACCAGCATCTATGTTCATATCTTCTCTCTCCCCTCCTGTCACTATGAATAAACCATCCATACTCCTATTTAAAGTATAATCCACCATTAATTTAATAGATCCCAGAGTCTCTTTCCAACTCACTATATTGCTCCATTAAATCTTCTCCATTTTGGATCTTTTCCTTCTCTCTCTTTTTCATTAATATACACAGACAAACCATGTTGCTTTCTTTTTTAAAAAGATTTTATTATACTTCCAGACAGAGGGGAAGGGAGGGAGAAAGAGAGGGAGAGAAACATCAATGTGTGGTTGCCTCTTGCCTGCCCCCCACCAAGGACCTGGCCCACAACCCCAGCAGGTACCCTGACTGGGAATTGAGTCAGCCACCCTTTGATTCTCAGACCCTTTGGTCTCAGGTCTCAGACCCTTTGGTTCTCAGTCCACTGAGCTACACCAGCCATGGTCATGTTGCTTTCATTTAGAATAAATCCCTCTCTTATCTGGCCACCACTGTTCTGCTTTACAATGACTCTCAACCTAAATATCTTTACCTGCTGTCTCCAACTCCTTTCCCCCTATTTTTCTCTCACACCCGTTCGAGAAGGCTCTTACCCAAACTATTTTTCCTGTCAAGGTGATTGATGACTTCCGTGTATTTATATTCATGGCACATCTGAATTTCAGTCACCATCGTACCCTGTCTACCACCAACATTTGACCCCACTGATTACCTGCCTCTCTTCTATCTCTTTTCCTGTAGTTCTGGAGTCTTCAACCTTTCTTCTTCCCAAATGGCCACGTTTTAGACCCTTCTGCTGTTAGCACTCACCAGAGTTCAGACTTTGTTTCCCTTTCCTTTTCTATCTCCAATCTCTTCCTTAGTGATTTTGTCTCATCTCATGGCTTCACATATAACATTTATGCTGATGACTTCCAAATGAGTATCTCTAACTCTGACTTCTCTCTTAAAGTTACTTTTTCCAACTGATTACCCTTCATCTTTGGAACTATTCCATTCTCCCAGTGCTCAGGTCAAAAATCTCAGAGTCGCCACAAACTCGTTTTCTCCTCCAATGTTGCCTTGGGTAAATATGGTCAACTCTTGCTCAGTGCATATCTAGATCTGACCATTCTTTACTGCTGTCGCCATATCCTATCTGTTGTTGCGTCATTGCAGCCGTCTTCTAACCAGGGCACCTGCTTGAACCTGAAGAGAGGCAGAGTTTGCCATCCCAAGACATGCCTCTTTGGAAGAGTGATTATTTTAAGATGGTTATTTTTAATACCCAGAGGGCTCTGGAAGAACCTTAGAACTTCTGCTTAAATGCCTAAAAGAATGTCAGATAGAAAACTTGTTCCAGAAAGAAGCTATCACCATAGACAATGATAGCTTAATCTGACCTAGATGTAGCAGATGGGGAGGAACCTCACAAGGAGCCCTTGATCCAAGTCCTTCTTGCTCTGTCCCTTTGTCTCTAGATGTCCAAGCAAATATTTGTTTACTGGACACTAACTCTTTCCATCTCCCTGTAAATTGCCTTCCTTTCCCTTGAAGTCCCAGGACCCTATCTCTTTCTCCTCAGACCAGAGTGAACTAGATGCCTCATTTTGCCTTACTATCTTTGGAACTCTTCCTGCTTATGTGAACTCCCCATACATCCATGTTAAATTTTATTTTCTCATGTTAATCTGCCTTATGTCATTTAAACAGTCAACCACCAGTAAGAACCATGAGAGAAAAGGAGATTTCCACTCCTCTTGACACCTTTTTCCAAGATGGTACCCATAACAAGCCTTTAAGCCATATCATAGTGCTTATGTACGTAAATTTCCCCAATAAGCCATTTCTCACTTAATGTGAATGCCAAACATCACAGTGATGCACTGGGCTCTTCATGATCTGGGTCCCCATAACCTCTCCGACAGCATTCCAACCTCCATTGATTCCAGCCATGTTATTATTATTATTATTATTATTATTATTATTATTATTATTATTATTACTGTTCCTTAAACATAACTGGCATGTCTTGCCTGCTGATTTTACTCTTCCTATTTCTTGGGCCTGGCCAGCTCCACGCCTCCTTCAGTTTCTGCTCACGCGTCACCATTGCTGAGCATCCTACTGAGAGTTGCGACCCCCAGCACTTGCATCATTTTTCTCCTCTGTATCACTTTTATGCAAAGCATTATCATTTTCTACCATAATATCAATTAATTTTTTATCTGTTTGTTGTCTTTCGACCTCAACTAGGACACAAACTTCATCAAGGCCAAGATCTTTGATTATTTTGTTCCAGCCACACTAAGGTCAGATCTTTAAGTGTTTTGTTCATTTCTGTATCATAGGACTCAGAACTGGGCATAGCCTGTAGCAAGCTTTCAGTAATTATTTCATGAACAAAATTAACATGGAAATAGAAGTTGAGGAAATATGTGAGAAAATATCACTTATATACTTAATATCTAGTGTGTTTATAGATTACTAAGAAAAATAATATCTCTATTAAAAATAAGCAATCTTGTGAGAGCATATAATTCATAAAAATAAAGTTTATATTGAAAACCATGCAACCTCACTATAGAATAAAAATACATATTACAATAACAAAGTTTTATATTTTTTCATGAATTCAGCAGAAATGTAAAATTTTTAACACTCAATTATAATAAGTTTGTGGAGACATGTATACTTTTATGTATTGTTGATGGGCATATGATGTTTTTTAAGCAATTTTGTCACACACATAAAAAAACCTTCATAGTATTTAAACATTTAGACCCAGAAAATCTACTTTTAGAGATTTATCTTCATAATTAGAGAAACCTAGTCATGTATAAGAGAAAAACAAACAAATGAACAAAGTCAAAATCATCCAAATATATACAATGAGGTAGTAGTTTAAAACAATATAACTATATATATATATACAATATATATATTATAATATATAATATAATTATATATTATATATAGGTATTACAAATGTTTCATGATTATTTACTACAGTAAGATAACATTTTTATATCATGACTTGACCTTGAATCCCAACACCAAATTTAACCCTCACCCACAAACTAAATATAATATAATCATAATCACAACTTTGCAGAAAGAATTTAACTGCATATATGCATGCATAAAAAGGAAATGCAATATTATTTAATAGTAGTTTATAGCACTATTGTAGCCCTGAGATTCAATCTAATTTACTTCCTGTACTTTTAAAAATTCTCTGAATATGAAAATGAGCCCATATTTTCAGTAGTCAGTCAAAACCAGCAGAACTTAAATAATCTAAATATAAATAATTGCAATTTTTTGTTTTCCAAGTCAGCTCTAGATGGTTTTCTATCTCCCTATAGAGTATCTGCTTACAACACACTTCTGTGTATTGATGTACTGATTGGACTAAGTGGAATTTGAATTCCCCTCAGTGGGTAGAACAGGCATCTTGTGAAATCAAAGCTGCCAGTATCTACATCTAATTTTTAATTAAGTACAGTAATTCCTAGTCAGTACCAGCTGTTACGTTTCTTCAATTCTGTGCCTTGATAAATAGCTCAAGAAATGTTATATGAAAAACATAATCATGCAAACTTCTTCTCACTTTTAAAACAAGCTTTGAAAATAAAATCCCTTTGAATTCCCACTTTCTTAAATAGCTGTGACTGGATGCTTGTTGAGAATAACCAACACACATACACCCCACACACATATCACACATTTTTGTCACACCTTTTAATAGCAAATTAAAGCACTTTCAAGTATTAGTGAAAATATTTGAAGAAAACAAATTATGATTATCTCATTCTACAGCAGAACCATCTCTCAGTAGAGTTGCAAAATCTTAAACTTTTTGATCTTTGATCTAATTCATGACTGGTCTATTGGCTGGGACTCCTGCTACCATTTGCTTCTAATCTGAAGTTTCTAATATCTTTCCTGGTATGTCAAGGTATTATATCAAGAGTATCAAAGCTATATAGTGACTCAGAAGAGGGGATCTTCAACTAAGATGTTCTCTGATGTCCACTATATGCTTCTCATAACCATAAGCAAACCAGAGTTGAGAGATCTCTGCCCTACAGTTGCATGCTACTATCCATTTTACTGAACTGAGGAGGATTAAAAAAGTGATGGTAACTAACTGCTTTTTTCTTACAGCTTTTAAAGTTCTCTCTTTATCTTTAACCTTTGGCATTTTAATTATAATGTGTCTTAGAGTGGACCTCTTTGTATCTATCTTTTTTGGGACTCTGTGCTTCCTGGACTTACGCGTCTATTTCCTTCACCAAGTTAGGGAACTTTTCTTTCATTATTTTTTCAAATAGATTTCCAGAGAGGCTCCTTACACTATCCTAAGTTTTTGTTGTTGTTGTTTCATTCTTTATTATTCTTGCTGTTCTGATTGGTTGCTTTTTATTCCTTATATTCCAAATCACTGATTTGATTCTCAGCTTTCCACTCTATGGTTGTTTCCCTGTAAATTGTTCTTTATTTTAATTAGTGTACCCTTCATTTGTGACTGGATATTTTTATGCTGCTGGGGTCCTCACTAATTTCCTTGAGCATCCTTATAACCAGTGTTTTGAACTCTGCATCTGATAGATTGCTTGTCTCCATTTTATTCAATTCTTTTTCTGTAGTTTTGACCTGTTCTTTCATTTGGGCCATGTTTCTTTGTGTTCTCATTTTGGCAGCCTGCCTCCCTGTTTGTTTCTTTGTATTAGCTAGAGCTTCTATGATTCCGTGTCTTGGTAGCATGGCCTAATGTAGTAGGTGTCCTGTAAAGTCCAGTGGCACAGCCTCCCTTATCACCCAAGCTGGGTACTTGAGGTGTGCCCTTTGTGTGGGCTGAGTACACTCTCTTCTTATAGTTGAGCCTTGATTGCTCTGAGTACAGTGGTGAATCTTATCTGTGTTTCCTTGAAATGAGATCTGAATGGTGAGTAGAGTTCACTCAATGGGGGACAATAGGAGAGTAAACACTCAGGCAATGTATGAGAGGCAAGAGCAAAAGCTTTGATGTTGGGTGGGCTGGTGGAAGTAGAGAGGGGAACAGCATGATCACTACAGAAAATGAAAGAAGGTCGGTGAGAACAAAGCACCAAGAATAGTGAGAAAAGGTGGGCGAGGACTAGGAAGCAGTATTAATAGGAGGCCAGTGAAATGCTTCAAGATGCATGGTGTGGGGAAGGGTGGAGGATAGATGTTGCGGTGATGGCGATATGATCCAAATTGTGTTTTGAAAACATCACTCTGGCTTCAAAGTGAGAAAAGATTTCAATGGGAAGAAGTTTCTCTGAGGTGAACAGTTTGGAGGTTGCGTGAGCATCATGGTGAGATGTGATGGTGGTTGGACTTGGTTGGTGGTAAGAATAAAATGAATCCTTTAAGGGCAGCTCAGAATTTAAAAATGATATCTTCAAAATAAAAATTTAGAAGTTTATATTAGCAGTGAAATTCTGGGATAGAGAATGTCATGGTGAGGTAAGCAATGGTAGTGGTTTACTTATGCAGTGAAGTAATTCTTGCCATCCTTAAGAGAGATGGATTTTAAGAAAGAAACTCAACTATGTATAAAATGTGACAAATTCAATGAGACAGTGGAAGCATATGGGCTTCCAGCTTAATTTTGACAAAGATATGCGTAACGTGCATAGTCGAGTTTTTTTCCTTTCTGTGTCGTAGTTTTTAATGACATTCTGAAATCTGGGAAGCTGCCTGAGTCAATAAGAAAGGCCAATAGTGAAGCTGCCCAAGAAGCCAAGCAAAATTGAGTTTTAAATCATGCAGCTTGCCTGAGTTGTTTTATTTCAGTTTAACTACCAAGAACAGCATTCTAACATGAAATTATTACTGAAATCATGGGTACTAGGAGGGAGGTAGTTTTCCTTAAAGAACAGGATTCTTCATTATACCTGCTGTTTTGGTTACACTATTGAATTTTGGTGACAACCAGCAAGATTTTGGGTGAACTGGGTTATGGAAGGATAGACTGTGGCTCTGTGGGAGATTATTAGTATCATGAACTTTAAAACACTAAACAACATTGTAATAAATATAATGGGGAAAATACCCATAGTCACTTTGTTCTAATACTCAAATTGCTCTCATTTATCTACTTTTTATTGAATAACTTCACACTGATGTACTCCTAGTGAAGTCATAATCTGTTATGTAACATTACATAATAAGTGTATTTCTACATAGTTATATTATGTTGATGAATAATTTTGACAGTATTATATCCTATAAAGTTGGTAGTCTGCAATGAATTTAACTATTCTCTTATTGAACATAGAGGTTTTTATTTTTTTCAATCTAATGTTAGTAACTTGCACTGAATATCTTGATGTATATTGGTATTATCTTTCTTTGTAATTTTTTACAATGATGTACTCTAACAACTTAAAAACTTTGACAAAATAACAAAAACATTATGAAAAAATCTTAGAGATATTTTCTATTCTCTAACAGTTATTTTAATTTAACCTACTAGAAACATATGAGTATATAATAGGTGTACAGGGTTGGGTATAATTATTTTGAAGTTTTAATAGTCTAAAAGATACACAGAGATACCTCACTTTCATTTGTATATCTTCGATAACATGAAGTTCCTGTTTTGAAAAGTTTGCCTATAATAACTATCAGTTCTTGTGGGATAAACACATTCATATCACATTTCAATTTATCTGCTGGTAATGTTACTTGTTTGTATGCACTCTGCTAGTAGGGTAAATACAGAGAAGGATAAAGGACACAGTAAATCTCTTTTTTCCTTAATGCATTTTCCTTTAAAACTTCTTCTACACCCACCCCCCTCAATTCAGGATGAACTGTTAGAAATGTCTTCATTCCCACTCCAGGAAGGCACTGTCTTTTGATCAATATTATACAATTTCAGACATCTCTTCCAACTAGCTTTTTTCAGGTCACATAAGCTATCTGAAGAAAAGTAAACATTATCAATAGAAAACGAGAAAGGAATAGTTTTGTGCACATTCAGAAGCAAAGAAGCATGAGGTATATATGGGATACACATGGAGTTCATACACCCTGTGCTCTGCCCTCAGGAAAGAACGGGTGCATACAGGGGAACTGAGACCTACCCCCAAACAGAGCTGCTCAAAGCTATCTGCTCCCCTCAGGTGCACCGGAAGGACTTTTCTACTCCCAAGATTATGTTAAGAGCATCACCTAGAACTGTGAATAGTCAAAAAAAAGTTGTGACATTCACCATGTTTATGCTAAAATAACACTGCAATTTCTAAAAAAAAATTTTGACACAGAAAAAAGTGATCATTTGGAAACTAACACTGAGTTTTTGTTTGAGTGTCATGGAGATTGCCTCTGACTATATATATATCTTTAAGAATACCAAATTGCTAATTTTTCTAAGGACCGTACATATACACCTTATTTTATGGCTATAATTTTGAGACATTTTATCAATAATTAGTAAGTTAACAAGGGTATGTTTTCATTGTAATTATGCGTGAATTTTTTTATTTTTATTTTTTATCTTCACCTGAGGACATGCTTACTGATTGTAGAGAGAGGGCCAGGGAGGGAGAAAGTGAGGGAGAGAAACACTGATGTGAGAGGGAAATATCAATCAGTTGCCTTTCCTATGTGCCCTAACCTGGGGACCAAACCCTCAGCCTATGCATGTGCCCTGACCAAGAATCAAACCTACAAACTTCTGGTTTGCAGGATGTTGCCCAACCAACTAAGCCACATCGGCCAGGGAAAAAATATAAATTTATAAACCCTGGGTTTCTGTAAAATAACAGAATAAGAATGAATGACCATTCATGTCTCTTTAAGTTAAAAATTCAATATTTCTGTAATGTATTTATTAAATCATAAAACAATATTATTGATTAACAAACAAAAGTAACAAGTAGAATTTTACCATAATTATTTTAATTTGTAGTTTTTGAAGAATATCTACAAGATCATCTTTCAAGAACTTCAGGTGGGATAAATAAATAATAAATTTACCTGCATTCAGAGATAAATTTATAAGTAACTGTATTATATATTAATATAAGGGGGGCCCCCCAAAACAGAACTATCTCCTGGAGTGTGAGCCCCTTTTAGTATAGGCTTCCCCGGCTAGGTGAGTGTTCTAGGAATCCATCTGTATCAGCGTGCCAACTGGTGTTGTGAGAGACTACATGAGGCTTCAGTGAATTTTTTTTGAAGACCCCTTCAACGCGTTTACCCACTTTATGATGGGTCATTTACAAGGGCACCTGCCCACACTGCACTGTGTGGTCAGCAGCTTTGAACCCAAAACGACATGATGGCCCCTGCGCCCCACCCTCCCTATTCACTCCATCTAGCCCTGAGCCATTGTTTTCCTTTCTCTGAATTAAAAAGGCCTCCAAGGAAAACATTTTGCTAATGTGGAAAAAAAAGGGCAGAAGCACTAAAAGACATCAAACTCGATAAGTTCAAAAACTATTCTGTGCAGTGGAAAACATATCTCCATAGGTGTATTGCCTCTAATGGAGAGTACTTTGACGGTGACCAAAGTTTAAACATGTAAGAATAAATACACAATTTTTAACAAATTCTGCTTTGTTTTAGGTTCCCCCTCGTATATCACTTATTTTCTTTTCATTTTAACCCACCCCTCTTCAGCATTCACAGGTCTAAGCACTGAGCATACTAAGTGTGAATCCATGTGCTCTTTTAAGGAGGACCCTACACGTCATATTCACTAAATTATAAATCCTGTGTGAGGAGGAAGCATCATGCAATCATTGCCTTTTCTATTACTGAGTTTTCTTCACCACCACAGTATTTACTTGCTGATCCATTGGGCTCCACTCCAAAATTACAATACTTGTAGATTTAAAAGATATTCTCTAATTTTGCTTGAACTCACACTGTTTCTTTCTCAGATGCTTTTAAGGTGTGACTTGGTCACAGCCATCTGCAGGGCAGGAGTCACTAACGACACGCAGAGGAGTTTCCTTTAGGCGGGAGCAGAGCCCATCCATTCGCTGTGTGCGGAGAAGTGCACGGGGGCCCTGTGGTTACAGAGAAACCAGTTAGAGAGTTCACGTTAAGAATGAGTATAGTACCCGTGACCATAATGAAATGCCTTGGTACTTTGTTTTTCATTCAAAAATAAAATGAATATCCAATTTTTGCTGGGTCACCATAACTTTTCTGTCAGATTGAGGAAAAGCTATTTTCCAACACCAAGGAAAAGTGAACACTCAAAATACTCACAGGTTATGTTTATCTGTTCCCTATCTAGGTGTTCTTTGAAACAGATTCTGAACATAAGGAAGACATGTTGATGACTTTAAGTCTTTGGCTCAGCCTGTATAAAGAAGGCTTATTTTTTTTTGAGACACTTGAGTATACTACCAAGTTCCATTTAAAGATAATCATTTTAATAATACCATAAACCTCTTTTAAAATAATATGCTACCACTTGTAGGACGGATACACTTTTGGTATGAAGGCTAAGGACTCAAAGGTCAATTGTGAGTTAATTTTGTTATTTATTTGTTTGTTTGTTTGTTTATTATTTTTTAATCCTCACCTGAGAACATGTTTCTATTGGTTTTTAGAGAAAGAAGAAGAGAGAGGGAGAGAGAGACACTAATGTGAGAAACGTTGATTGGTTGCCTCTGGTACACGCCCCAGTCAGGGATTGAACACACAACCCAGGCATGTTCACTGGGAATCGAGCCGGCAGTCATTCAGTGCACAGAATGATGCTCCCCGCCACTGAGCCATGTGGCCAGGGCTACTGCAAGTCAATTCTAACAGCTCCTCTTCACCAGTGCCTCTGCCCACCTAGGAAAGCTCCTCCCACCTTCTTTATGTGACTATAACAACTACTGAGAACACCGAGAATTTATACGTTTATATTAGATGCATCATGCTTCACATATATTCAGTGAAAAGCATAAAATTTATAAAAACTGTTAATGCACTTAGGCCTTTAGTAAAGCAAACTTTTTGCACATTATAAAGCTTTAACATCACTGCCAGATAATGTTATACCATCTACTGTGTGCTGTACAAGCCTGCTGAGAAGTTTCTGGAGTTCAAGAAAAAAATGCCCAAGAAACAAAGCGCCTCGGAAAGTGACTCAAGGCTAGTAAAAAGTAAATAAAATAAAAAGTCTCTGGTCCTTCAGAGTAGCAGAGGCAGATTCTGAGCTTGGGCACAGGGTGGCAGAGAAAGGCCAGGACTACAGGCTGCTTAACAACTGTTCTGCATCACCCAGAGTGTCAGCCCCCAGACCGGAGAGTGAAGTTTCTGGTTACTTTACAGTACATCTCTAAAAGCAGCGGCAAACAGTAAAGGCATTATCTGGATAATTTTATGATTAAAAGCAACCAATTAATAAAATTTGTTTGGACCCCCCTTTCATGTTTGGCTTCAAAAAACAATTGTGGATTTTCTGAATTATTGACAGAAAAATCTATGTAATTTTGGACCTGAGTAGGAACTTAAGATTTTTATGTAATGAGTTAAGTTGCATACCACCCCCCAAATTTTATATGTTGAAGTCCTAACCCCCAGTATCTCAGAATGTGACTTATTTGAACATAGGTTCATCCCAGCTGTACTCAGTTAAAATGAGGTCATCAGTATGAGCCTTGTTGTGCTATGACTGTTGTCCTTGTGAAAAGAGAAAATTTGGATGCAGTGACAGACACACTTAGAAAAAAGAGGCTGTGGAGACACAGGCAGAAGACAGCCCAGCTGAGGGGGATGCCAGGAGCAGAGCGCCCCCTCACTGCCCTCCAAAGGGACCAGCCTTACCGACGTCTGGACTTCAGACTTCTAGCCTTCAGGCTGTGAGACAACGTATCTGTGCTAAGCCATCCAGTTTGTGCTACTTTGTGATAGCAGCCCTAGCAAATTAATTTTTTAATAGTTAAAGAAATTATTACAGACATTGAGAGACTTGCTAAAAGTGACGTAGCTGTGAGGGAAGAAAGTAGTCGAGTTTTCTACCTAGAAATGTAGAGCAGGCTCCTTCTGTATCATTCGAAACCAATCCCCTCCATTTGCTAATCGTGCCCTGTCCAAACTTGTTTCTAACAATATTCCTTATCAGAGAAAGCAACAAAAATTGTCTACTCTGATGCACTGAATTTCTGAGGATTATGTGGGGGCCATTGATGGCACAGTTTCTATCCTTTTATCTCTCTCCTTAAGCAGGTGCTCCTCAAGGTCCACTGTTTAATATTCACATTTTTCTAGGGCTTAGTAGAGACACTCCTTTCTCTGGCTGAGCAATAAAGACTTGCGTTCACTGTGTACTTAAATATAGAGCAAAGATTACCTTTGAATTTAGAGAGATTACAGTTGCGTGCCCTTGTTACCTGTGAGAAGGCACCAGACTGGACTCCACTGCTGTGGAGACCAGAGCAGCTGCTCCCTTTGTCTGTGGGACACAAACCTTAAGACCTGGAACCTCAGGCAGGAACAGGCATTGCTGGCAGACTGGCAGGAATGGCAACACTTCTGTCCCTGGCCCACTCAGACATATTTCACGCCAGTGCATTTTGGTGTTTATAGAAAGCCCAGAGGCTGTTCATTGTAAAGCTCCCGATGAAAACCAGGCTCAGCAAAATGATAACACTGATGAGCCCAAATGTCCTTTCATTGGAAACCTTACTGATACCGATTAGCTTTCTCTCATAGTCGAAATATCAAGAAAAGTAGTTCAGAGAAGAAGAGTAATGCATCACTGGCATCCAGGAAAGTGTCAATGAGCCTTGGAAGCCTTATAATTACTCAGTTAGGGTTTACCTGGGGGAAGCTACAATTATTATAATTGAATCAACATGGCTGTTTGGCCTGTGTATTTTCTTTATAATAAAAATAATTACCAATCTGATAAATATTTGCTCTCAGCGTAAGATAAGCCCTGGCGGATGCTGAGAGTCAAGGAGCTGGTGGATGTGTAAAAGGATCAGGGAGTAATCAGGAAGAAGGGATGGGCATGCTTCACTGAGCAAATTACATTTTGCAGCCAATGCGGGGCCTATCTAATATCGCCGTGTGAAGGAACAGGCACGTCTTGGCCCTGGCAGCCCGGGCGGAGAGCGGAAAGTTCCCTCCAGGATTTATTTATGGCTAAATCAATTGTACTTTAAAGGGATAGTTTTTCAAAGAGTTTTGCTGTTGTGGGAGGACTCCTGAAGCAGGAGCCATCCTGAAATCGGAGAAGCAAAGTGGTTAAGAGTCTTCCAAATCCAGGTCAGGGATAATATTTTTCTCCTTTCTCCTATTTCCCAAGGCTGTGCAATTTATATGGCTTGGGATTTCTAAGCGTTGAGGATCCAGTCAGGATTGGGGCGAAGACGTCATCTGAGCCGTGAAAATTATCCTTGCTTCAGGCGACAAAGGTCATCTGTTCCTGATCTTTTGTTAGGTGCTTTAGGGGAATTAATAAAATTACACACCGTTGTTTCCTTTGCTGGTGTTTTAAGAATTTTACTAAGTCAAGGGACGGCTCTCCGGAGACAGAGTTATGTGTCCCAGCAGGGTGCTTTTAAAACAAAGCTCATTTTTACCTGTGCCAGTTTAACTGGCCCTTAGAGGGATAAAAAGCAAGAAAGAGCAAAAGAGTTGTTGCTGTTCCTTGCTTTTCAGCGAATTGCAGCCAAGCAGCCACCAGCAGGAAGGACAGGAGGAGCACTGGGAGGGCGGGAGGCGCGGGCAGCCGAGCTTCAAACGGGGTTGTGGGCAGCCCCCCGGGAAGCCACAGAGCTGCTGGGCCAGGCTGTCGGGCTGCGATCAGGAAGGACATGGCTTCCCAAGAGTGAAAGTTCTGGGCTGACCGGGAATTACTCAGTGCAGTGCCAAGTTCTGGAAATAGCAGCTACAGCTGCAGATCAAAGGCAGTGCTGGTTGGATGCCTGAATTCTTTGTCATCTTGTCATCTTCTTCTGTCAAGGACCACAT
>PVKM010010731.1:16861-34554 GCA_004027735.1 Carollia perspicillata | reverse complement strand
GGTGTGGTTGTTAATAATTGTGAGTTTGCTGTCATTTTACTATACATGTTTTTTATCTTCTTTTTCTTAGACAAGTCCCTTTAACATTTCGTATAATAAGGGCTTGGTGATGGTGAACTCCCTTAACTTAACCTTATCTGAGAAGTACTTTATCTGCCCTTCCATTCTAAATGAAAGCTTTGCTGGATAGAGCAATCTTGGATGTAGATCCTTGTCTTTTATGACCTGGAATACTTCTTTCCAGCCTCTTCTTGCCTGTAAGGTCCCTTTTCAGAAATCAGCTGACAGTCTTATGGGAACTCCTTTTTAGGTGACTGTCCCCTTATCTCTTGCTGCTTCTAGAATTCTCTCCTTCATTTTAACCTTGGGCAATATAATTATGATGTGCCTTGGTGTGTTCCTCCTTGGGTCCTCCTTCTTTGGGACTCTCTGAGCTTCTTGGACTTCCTGGAAGTCTATTTCCTTTGCCAGAAGTTCTCCTTTATTATTTGTTCAAATAACTTTTCCACTTGTTGCTCTTCCTCTTCTTTTTCTGATACTTCTATAATTCGGATGTTGGAATGTTTAAAGATGTCCTGGAGGTTCCTAAGCCTCTCCTCATTTTTTTGAATTCTACTTTCTTCATTCTTTTCTGATTGGCTGTTTGTTTCTTCCTTCTGGTCCAGTCCATTGATTTCAGTCCCAGTTTCCTTCCCATCACTCTTGGTTCCCTGAACATTTTCCTTTATTTCACTTAGTGTAGCCTTCATTTTTTCATCTAATTTGCTGGCAAATTCAACCAATTCTGTGAGCATCCTGATTACCAGTGTTTCGAACTATGCATCTGATAGGTTGGCTGTCTCATCACTTAGTTGTATTTTTTCTGGAACTTTGATCTATTCTTTCATTTGGGCCATTTGTTTTCCCTCAGCACACCTGTTATGTAGTAAGGGGCGGAGCTTTAGGTGTTCACCAGGACAGGGCAACCCACATCACTGTGTGGTGATGCTGTATGTGGGGGAGGGGTCCAATTTGGAACAATGGCACTTGCTCCTCTCTCTGCCAGTTTTCAGTCACTACCTGCACTACACACAGTCAAACTAGGCCTTTCTGGTGCTGGTTCCTGGGTGGGTGGATTTGTGTACATTCTGGGACCCTGTGGGTCTCTCCAACGAACTCTCCTGTGATGCTGGGAGTTTCTCCTGCTGCTGGCTCAATGCCCACTGGTGTTTTCAATCAGAGGTTTGAGGATTTATTTCTATACACTGGGGCTCTGGGTTTTATGGTCTGCCTTGCTCCCTAGCTATCCTCACAGTTTATCTGTGTGAATGTGGGACAGCCCACTCCACCAGTCGCTGCCTCATTGGGTCCACCAGCTGCTGCTTTGCCTGCCCCAGTCCTCCAGCCACAGCCTTGCTGTGATTCCTTTCCACCCAGCTGCCTGTCTTTGCCTCTCCTACCGGTCTGGATGAGTGTTTCTTCTTTAACTTCTTGGTTGTTGGACTTCCATACAGTTTGATTTTCTGTCAGTTCTGTTTTTTTTTTAATTGTTGTTGTCCTTCTTTTGGTTGTGCAAGGAGGCACTGTGTGTCTATCTATGGCTCCGTCTTGGCCAGAAGTCTGGGCTTAACTATTATAATAGAGCATTTTCTCCCAAAGAAGCAACAACATATTCTTTTCCAATGCACATGGAACATTTTCAAAGATAAACCACATGATAGGACACAAAACAAGCCTTAACAAAGTCAAGAAAGTTGAAATCATATCAAGCCTGTTTCAAACCACAAGGGCCTGAAACTAGAAATCAACCTCAAGGAAAAATCTCAAAAACACTCACACTCATGGAGATTGAATATCATGCTATTAAACAATGAATGGATTAAGAATGAGATCAAGGAAGAAATCAAAGAGTTTCTGTAAAGAAATGAAAATGAACTCACAACAACCCAAAACTTATGGGACACAGTAAAGGCAGTCCTGAGAGGGAAGTTCATAGTGATACAAGCCTATCTAAAAAAAAAGAAAACAGAAACATTTCAAATAAACAGCCTAACCCTACATCACAAGAACTGGAGGAACAACACCAAACAAAACCCAGCACGAGAAGAAGGAAGGAAATAACCAAGATCAGAGCAAAATTAAACGACATACAGACTAAAAGAACAATCCAAAGGCTCAATAAATCCAGGAGCTGGTGCTTTGAAAATATAAACAACGTTGATAAGCCTTTAAAAAAGACTCTTCTACCAAAAAAGAGACCAGCACCCAAATAAACAAAATAAAAAATGAAAGAGGAGAAATTACAAGTGACATCACAGAAATACAAAGGAATGTAAGAAGTTACTACAAATAACTATATTCCAAGAAATTTAAAAACCTGGGTGAAATGGTCAAATTTCTTGAAAAAATAATCTTCCAAAACTGAATTAAGAAGAAGAAGAAAGCTTGAAAACATTGATAACAGCTGTTGTAATCAAAGCCGTAATAAAAAAAAACCCTCATGGCACAAAAAGGCCCTGGATTGGTATCAGAGCAGAATTTTATAAAACATTTAAGGAAGAGCTAAGCCCTATCCTCCTTACACAATTCCAGAAAATCTAAGAAGGAAGACTCTGAGATACTTTTTATGAAGCCAGTATTATCATAATCCCCAAAACAGATAAAGACACAACAAAGAAAGGAAACAACAGGCCAATATCGCTGATGAACATAGATTCTAAAATTCAGAACAAAATATTGGCAAGCCACATGTAGGAATGCATTTAAAAGATCATACACCATGATAAAACGAGGTTCATCCCAGGATTGCAAGGGTGGTACAATATTTGCAAATTAATAAACATAATACATCACATAACCAATAGGAAAGATAAAAATGACATGATCAATAGATGTAGAAAAAGCATTTGATAAGTTACAGCACCCATTTCTGATAAAAACACTCAGCAATGGGGGAGTGGATGGAGCATATCACAATATAATAAATGCCATATGAAAAACCAACAACCAACATCATACTCAGTGGGCAAAAACTAAAAGCTTTCCCACTAATCAGGAACAAGACATGGATGTCTGCTTTCACAACTTCTACTCAGCATAGTATTGGAAGTCCTAGTGACAGATATCAGGGAAAAAAGAGAGAAATAAAAGGCAAGCAAATTGGAAAGGAGGAAGTAAACTGTCACTGTTTGCTGATGACATGATAATGTACATAGAAAACCCTATAGACTCCAACAAAAACCTAGTAGACCTAATAAATGAATTTGGGAAAACAGAAGGGTACAGAGTCAATATTCAGAAATCAAAGGCATGTTTGTACACCAACAATGAAATATCAGAAACAGATATTAGAAAAAAATTCTGATTTGTTATAGCAACAAGAAAAATAAAGTATATAGAAATAAACCTAACCAAGGAGGCAAATGACCTTTTCTCAGAAAACTATACAACACTGAAGAAAGAAATTAAGGAAGATGGAAATAAATGGAAGCATATACTTTGTTCATGGATTGGAAGAATTAACATAATCAAAATATCCATACTGCCCAAAGCAATTTATAGATTCAACTCACTCCCTATTAAAATACCAAAGACAGATTTCATAGATATAGAACAAACATTTCCAAAATTTATATGGAACTGTAAGTGACCCCAAATAGCCTCAGCAATTTTGAGAAAGAAGAGAAAAGTAGGAGAGATGACAATATCTGATATAAAACTATATTATAAGTCTATAGTAATCAAAACAGTCTGTTACTGGCATAAGAACACACACATAGATCAATGAAATAGAATAGAGAGCCAAGAAATAATCCCAAGTCTCTATGGCCAATTAATATTTGATAAAAGGGGCACAAAGATAAAATAGAATGGAAATGGCCTTTCAACAAATGGTATCGGGAGATCTGCACAGCTACATGCAAAAAAATGAAACTCAATCACCAACTTACACCATACACAATCATAAATTCAAGGTGGATAAAAGACTTAAATATAAGTTGTGACATGATTAAAGTCCTAGAGGAGAACATAGGCAGGAAAATCTCAGATATTCCACACAGCAATATTTTCACCGATATGTCCCCTAGAGCAAGGGACATAAAGGGAAGAATAAACAAATGAGACCTCATCAAATGAAAGTTTCTGCACAGCTAATGAAAACAGCATTAAAATAAAAAGAGAACCAACTGTATGGGAAACCGTATCTGCCCATGATACCTTGGAAAAGGGCTTGATCTCCAAAATAAATAAAGAATTCTCATGACTCCACTCCAGGAAGAAAAACAACGCAATTAAAAAATGGATAAAGGTCTTGAACAACCACTTCTCCAAGGAGGACATACAGAGGGCCCAGAGACATATGAAAAGATGCCCAGTATGGCTAGCTATCAGAAAGATGCAAATTAAAACCACAATGAGATACCACTTTACACCAGCCAGAATGGCCATCATAAACAAATCAACAAACAACAAGTGTTGGAGAGGATGTGGAGAAAAGGGGACCCTAGTTCACTGCTGGTAGGATTGTAGACTGGTACAGCCACTATAGAAAACCATATGGAATTTCCTCAGAAACTAAAAATGGAACTGCATTTTGACCTAGCAATACCATTGTTGGGATGATACCCTAATTATCCTGAAACACCAGTCCAAAAGAACTTATGTACCCCAATGTTCATAGCAGCACACTCCTTATAGCCAAATGCTGGAAGCCATGCAAGTACACATCTGTAAATAAATCTATCAAAAGACTATGGTACCTGGGTGGTGTAGCTCAGTGCATTGAGTGTGGGCCTGCGAACCAAAGGATTGCAGGTCGATTCCTAGTCAGGGCACATGCCTGGGTTGCAGGCCAGTTCCCAGCATGGGACACATGAGCAGCAACCATACATTGATATTTCTCTCCTTCTCTCCTTCCCTTCCCCTCTAAAAATAAATTTTAAAAATCTTAAAAAAAAAGACTATGGTACATTTACACAATGGAATACTATGCAGCAGAAAGAAAGAAGGAGCTCCTACTCTTTGTGACAGCATGGATGGAACTGGAGAGCTTTATGCTAAGTGAAATAACAATGTAGTGAAAGTGAAATACCATATGACTTCATCTATAAGTGGAACCAAATTGACAAAACAAGCAAGCAAGCAAAATACAACTAGAGACATTGAAATAAAGAGCAATCTGACAGTAACCAGAGAGGAAGAGGGAGAGGGACAATGGGGGTGGGGGGCATCAAAGAACATAGATGAAGGGCACATGGACAAAGCCAAAGGGTGTGGATTTGAGGGTTGGAGGTGGGGATGGGTGTGGTGCTGTGGCATAGTGGGGTGAAAATGAAGAAAACTGTACTTGAACAATAAAAAAAATTAAGAAATGAGAACCACCTCAGAAAAAAAAAGTTTGACACAGACTAAAAGTAAAGAAATAAAAAAAATTCCATGGAATTTGAAATAAAAGGAAAGGTATGGTAGTAATATGTCTAACTGACAAAACAAACTTCAAAGCAAAGGCCATAACAGAGACAAAGAAAGTCACTGCATAATACTAAAGGAATTGAGACAACAAGAGGATATAATTCTTGTAAACATATATGCAGTCAATATAGGAGCACCAAAATACATAAAGAAAATTTTGGCAGACTGTAAGAAAGATCTATAGCAATATAGTCATAGTATGGAATTTTAACACCTCACTGTCATCAATAGATAGGTCTTCCAGAAAAAAAAAATCAACAAGGACACTGTAATGTTACATTACACACTGGATCACATGAATTTAATTGATCACTTGGAACATTCTCCAAGACAGATTAATATTAAGACAGAAAATAAGTTATAATAAATTAAAGAAGTCTGAAATCATATCAACCATCTCCCTAGATACCAATGGCATGAAACTACATTTCAAATGCAAGTAAAAAAACTCAAAAACATTCAAACACATGAAGGCCAAATAGCATGTTATTAAGTAATGAACTGGCTATTAATGAGATCAAGGAAGGTATAAAGAATTGCCTGGAAACAAATGAAAATAAACACACAACAACACAAAATCTATGAGGCATACTGAAAGTAGTCTTGAGATCAAGTTTATAGCAATACACGCCTACCTCAAGAAGCAAGAAAAATATCAGATAAATGATCTAACCCTACACCTAGAAGAACTAGGAAAAACAACAAACAAAGCACAGAGTAAGTAGAGGGAAGAAAATAATAAAGATCAGAGGAGAAGTAAGTGACATAAAGACAAAAAGAACAATAAATAAAGTCAATGAAACCAAGAGCTGGTTCTTTGAAGTTAAACAAGATTGACAAATCTTTAGCCAGACTCATCAAGACAAAAAAAGAGAAGACCCAAATGAATAAAATAAAAAATAAAAGCAGATAAGTGTCAACTGATACCACAGAAATAAAAATTATTGTTAAGAAAATAATACTATAAGCAACTCTTTGCCAAAAAATTGTACAAAATAGGCAAAATTGATAAATTTCTAGAAACACACAATCTTCCAAAACTGAATCAGAAAAATTGTGAAAATCTTAATGGACAGATTACAGCTAGTGAAAATGAAGCAGCAATAAAAAAAAAGCCAACAAATACAAGTCTTGGACCAGATGCTTTGTGGGTTAATTTACCAAACATTCAAGGAACTAACATCTGTTCTCAAATTATTCCAAAATTTCAAGAGGAGAGAAAATGATTGAGTTCATTTTACTAGGCCAGCATTATCTTAATTCTAAAACCAGATAATGATATTACAAGGAAAGAAAATTATAGGCCAAAATCCCTGTTAAACAAAGATGCTAAAATTCTCAACAAAGTATTAACAAACCAAATTCAGCAATACATTAAAATATCATACACTATGATCTACTAGGTTTTATTCCAGGGTTTCTAGATTTGTACATTATCTGCAAATTAATAAACATAGTATACCACACACAAAAAATGAAGGTTAAAAATCACATGATTATATCAATAGATGCAGAAAAAGCATTTGATTAAATCCATCACCATTTATGATAAACACTCTCAGCAAAGTGGGAGTAGAGGCCACATACCTCAACTTAAGAAAGGGCATGCATGACAAACTCACAATAAATGTCATACTCAAATACAAACCAAAAGCATTTTTCTTAAGATTGAGAACAAGCCAGGGATGTTCACTTTCACCACTCTTATTCAACATAGTACTGGAAATCCTAGCCACAGCAATCAGAAAGGAATAAAAAAGAATACATATTTAAATTGGAAATAAAGAAGCATAACTATCATTATTTGTGGATAACATTACACTGTAAATAGAGGACCCTAAAGATTCCTCCAAAAAACTACTAGAACTATAAGTGAATTCAGTGAAGTAGCTGGTTATAATGTAAATGTCTAGAAATGACTTGTATTTTTATACTCTAATAATGAACTAATGGCAGAGAAACTAAGGAAAAATCCCAGGCATGATTGCTTCAAAAAATACAAATAAATTTAACCAAGGATGTAAAAACCTGTAGTCAAAAAATTATAAGACAATGAAGAAGAAAATTGAAGGAGACACAGACAAGCGGAAGCATATATTGTGTTCATGAAATGGAAGAATTAGTGTTATGAAAACATCCATACTATTCAAAGCAATCTATAGATTCAATGCAATTCCTATTTAAATATCAATGGCATATTTCACAGATCTAGAATAAATATTACAAAAATTTATATGGAACCACAAATGACCTTGAATAGCCTCAATAATCTTGAGGAAAAAAGAAGTAAGTTGGAGGGACTGCAATACCAGATCAAGCTATACTATAAAGCCATTGTAATCAAAACACATACAAAAGGTATATAGATCAAAGGAACAGAATAGAGAACTCAGAAATAAACCCATGCTGCTATGATTAATTAATAATTGGAAAAAGAGGCAATATCATTCAATGGAATAAAGACATTCTCTTCAATAAGGGGTGTTGAGGACTTCTGGCCAAGATGGAGGCATAGGTAGATACACTGTACCTTCCCACACAACCAAAAGAAGGACAATAACAAATTTAAAAACAAAAACACCGGAACTGCCAGAAAATTGAACTTTATGGAAGTCTGACAACAAAGGAGTTAAAGAAACATTCATCCAGACCAGTAGGAGGGGCAGAAATGGGCAGCTGGGGCAGAGAGGACATGGGGCAAGGTGGTTGCCAAAGGACCTGGGCAGGTAGACAGCATTTGGTGGACCAGGCAGTCCCACATTTGCATGTGGATAAACTGGGAAAAAAAACTGGGGAGCAAGACAGACCGTGCAATCCAGATTTCCAGCGCAGGGAAATAAACCCTCAAAACTTCTGACTGTAAAAACCTGTGGGGGTTATGGTGCCAAGAAAAACTGCTAGCCTCACAGGAGAGTACATTGGAGAGACCAACAGGGTCCTAGAATGTAAACAAGCCCACCCACCTTGGAATGGGCCCAATTTGCTTGTAGGTAGTGGAGAAAGTGCCTGAAAGTCTGACGAGAGAGGAGCAAGTGACATTGCTCTCTCTCAGACCCCTCCCCCACATATAGCACCACAACCCAGCCATGTGGGTTGCCCCACTCTAGTGAATACCTACGGCTCCATCCCATAGTACATAACAGGCACACAGAGACAAAAAATGGCCCAAATGAAAGAACAGATGAAAGGTCCAGAAAAAATACATCCAAAAGTGATGAAGAGATAGCCAACCTCTCAGATGCAGAGTTCAAAACACTGGTAATCATGATACTCACAGAAATGGTTGGGTATGGTTGAAAAATAGAGGAAAAAATGAAGGCTATGAAAAGTAAATAAAGGAAAATGTACAGGGAACCAACAGTGGCAGGAAGGAGACTGGGACTCAAATCAATGGTTTGGACCATAAGGAAGAAATAAACATTCAACCAGAACAGAATAAAGAAACAAGAATTCAAAAAATGAAGAGAGGCTGAGGAACCTCTGGGACAACTGTAAGCATTCTAACATCTGAATCATAGAGGTGCCAGAAGAAGAAGAGGAAGAGCAAGAAATTGAAAACTTATTGGAAAAAATAATGGAGGAGAATTTCCCCAATCTGGTGAAGGAAATAGACTTCCAGGAATTCCAGGAAGCCCAGAGAGACTCAAAGAAGTTGGACCCAAGGGAACATCCAGCCAGACATATCATAATTATATTAGCCAAGATTAAAGATAAGAAGAGAATTTTTTAAGAAAGCAGCAAGAGAAAAGGAAAGAGTTACCCACAAAGGAGTTCCCATAAAACTATCAGCTGATTTCTAAAACAAACCTTACAAGCAAGAAGGGACTGCAAAGAAGTATTCAAAGTCATAAAAGGTAAGGACCTACATCCAAGATCACTCCATTCAGCAAAGCTATCAGTTAGAATGGAAGGGCAACTAAAGTGCTTCCCAGGTAAGATCAAGTTAAAGGAGCTCATCGTCACCAAGCCATTTTATAGAAATGTTAAAGGGACTTATCTAAGAAAAAGAAGATAAAAAACATGAACAGTAAGATGACAACAAACTCACAATTATCAACAACCAAACCTTAAAAAACAAAAAACAAGAACAAACTAAGCAAACAACTGGAACAGGAACTGATTCACAGAAATAGAGATCACTTGGAGGGTTACCAGCGGGGAGGGGTAAGGAGAAATGGGGGAAAAAGTACAGGGGATACAAAACATAAATGGTAGGTAGAAAATAGACAGGGGGAGGTAAGAATAGTATAAGAAAGATAGAAGCCAAAGAAGTTATATGTATGGCCCATGGACATGAACTCAAGGGGGTGATGCAACTGGAAGAGGGGATGCAGGGTGGAGGGGAATAAAGGAGGGAAAATGGGACAACTGTAATAGCATAATCAACAAAATATATTTAAAAAATAAATGATGTTTAGAAACTTGGACAGGTAATACAAAAATATGAATCTAGACCACCAACTTACACGATGTATAAGAATAAACTCAAAATACATTAAGAAAACTAAGTAATTGGTTTGTAAGTCACAAAACCATAACAATCTATAAGAAAACTTAGGGAGTAAAATCTCATCCATCTCTTACAGGAATGTTTTTGCTAACATATCTCCTAGGACAAGGGACATGAAGAAAATATAAACAAATGGGACTTCATCAAATCAAAAGGCTTATATACAGCAAAAGAAACCATCAACAAAAGGAAACGGGAACTCACTGTACAGGAGATCATATTTGCCAATTATGTATCTGATAAGGGCTTAATTTCCAAAATATTTGAAGAATTTTTACAACTTAACATGAGGAAGACAAACAATCATGGACAAAGGACATAATTAGACTCAGTCAAAGAGGACACACAGAGGCCCCACAGACATGAAAAGATGCTATATGTCACTAGTCATCAGAGAGATGCAAATTAAAATCACAATGAAATATCACCTCGCACCTGCCAAAATAGCTATCATTAATAAATCAACAAACAACAATAGCTGGTGAGGATATGGAGACAAGGGAAACCTCTCGCACTATTGGAGGGAATGCAGACTAGTGTAGCCTCTGTGGACTATAGTATGGAATTCTCTCAAAAAGTTAAAAATGTCTCTGGTTGTATTTTGCTTGCTTGTTTGTTTCATTGATTAGGTTCCATTTATAGGTGAGATCATATGGTATTTCTCTTTCACTGACTGGCTGATTTCACTTAGCATAATGCTTTTCAGTTCCATCCTTGCTGTTGTGAGGATAGGAGCTAATTCGAAAGAATACATGCACACCTATGTATGTTTATAGCAGTGTTATTTACAATAGCCGAGATCTGGAAACAGCCAAAGTGCCCATCAGTACATGAGTGGATAAAAAAAACTATGGTACATTTACACAATGGAATACTATGCAGCAGAAAGAAAGAAGGAGCTCCTACCCTTTGCAACTGCATGGCTGGAAATGGACAGCATTATGTTAAATGAAATAAGCCAGGTGGTAAAAGACAAATACCATGTCATCTCACCTATAAGTGGAACCTAACCAACAAAATAAATGAGCAAGGAAAATAGGACCAGAGACACTGAAATTAAGAACAAACTGACAGTTACCAGAGAGTAGTGGGGAGAGGGATAATAGGGGAAGGGCCATCAAGGAATATGTATAAAGGACACATGGACAAAGCCAAAGTGGGTAGGTTTGAGGGTGAGAGGTGGGAATGGGTGGGGCATGGGGGCGTAGTGGGGTGAAAATGGAGACTACTGTACTCGAACAACAATAAAAAAATAAAATATTTACCAAAGGCATAAAGTTAAAAAAGTTAGATGAACTGCCTTTTGAACCAGCAATTCCACTTTTGGGAATATATTCTAAAAATCCCAAAACATCAGTTCAAAAGAATATATGCAACTGTATGTTCACAGTAGCTCTATTTACAATAGAGCTGGAAACAGCCCAAGTGCCCACCAGTAGATGAGTGGATAAAAAAAAATAACTCATAGATTTAGACAATGGAATGCTACTTAGCTGTAAATTTGGAGGAAATCTTACCTATTTTGACAAGCTGGACCTGAGAAGTATTATGTTATGTGAAATAAACCAGTCAGAGAAAGACAAATACTATGATTTCACTTATATGCAAAATGTAATGAACAAAATATACTAGTGAATAAAGTGCAGACAGACTCATGGACAAAGAGAACAGGCTGACAGCTGTCAGATGGGAGGAATTTGGGTATTGGGTGAGAAGGGTTAAGGGATTAAGCAAATTAAAAAAGGATGAAAGCCTCATGGACACAGTTAGGAGTATGGTGATTGGCAGAGGGAATGGGTGGAAGGGGAGGTAGAGGAGGGTAAAGGAGGGATAAATGGTTCTAGAAGACTTGATTCCAGGAGGTTAACACACAATAAAATATACAGATGATATACTGTAGACTTGTACAGCTGAAACCTATAAAATTTTATAGACCAATGTCGCCCCAATAAATTAAAAACCCCCACAGTGATATACCACTTCACACCCATTAGAATGGGTACTATCAATAAAAAATAACAAGTTTTGTGATGATGTGAAGAAATTGGAACTCTTATGAATTTCTGGTGGAAATGTAAAATGGTGTAGCCACTTTACAATACATTATGGTATTTCTTCAGAAAATTACACAAATTAACTTATGGTTTTAAATATTCCACTTTTAGAACTATACTGAAACTTATTGAATGTAGGGATTCAAACAGATATTTGTACACTCGAGTTCAGAATGCATTATTCACAATAGCCAAAAAGTGGAAAACCCCAATGTCCATTGATGGACCCCATTGAAAACCCCAATGGGCAAAATGTGGTGTAAACATATAAAGGAATATTATTCAGCCTTAAAATGGTATAAAGTTTGGATATGTATATATGTAAACCTTAAAGGCATTATGCTAGGTGAAATAAGTTAGACATAAAGAACAAATATTATATGATTCCACTGATACAAGGTAGCTAGAATAGTCAAATTTATAGAAACAGAATGTATGATAGTGGTTAACAGAGTGTAGAAGATGATGATGAGTTATTGTTTAACAGGTATCTATTTTCATTTTGAAATAATGTAGAAGTTCTGGAGATGGATAGTGGTGAAGTTTGCACAATAATGTGAACATCCTGAATGCCAACGGATTGCACATTGAGAAATATTTCAAATGGTACATTTAATGTCACATATTTTTATACCACAATAAAATAGACAATGTTAAAAACATTTTTAAAGCCTGAGAAACGGAAGAGATCACCATCTGTAATATTTCAGAACAGCCAACTTGGAGAGAGTACCTGAAGACTGAAAAACTCCCCAGATTTATGAGTTAGTTATTGTGAAATGCTCCTATTTGCTTGCATGCAGGTCTTTTTAAAACTTGACACTTTATCTGGACTGTCTCTTTGGTTTCCGATTTAGCTTTTTCTATTTGGCACAATCTTTCTTTAATTATCTTTTGTCATTCTACACAACCCTATGTCCTCCAAGGGGATTTGATAAGTGGTATAAATAATGATATTTAGTGAGACACCATTCCTCACCCCTTCCACCTCAAGAACCACCTGAAAGAACCCACTCATCCTCTTTTGTCATGTATCACTTCTTTCTTTCTTTCTTTTTTTTTTTTATGTGCCCTAGTCATGAACCAGCTCTGGCCACCAATGCAGGCAACAAGCTAGGATGAACTAAGGACTGTACAACTGCTTTGCCCCTGACTGATATAAGAGCAACACCACCAATCAGGTGTGTCCTCGCCCATTGCCAGGGGGTTCACTTCTTTCTTTATATCTTCAACCTTTCCCTGTCTAGTGATCAAATTGTTCATTGTATAAAATATTCCTGTTTCCTCACAACTCTGAGTAAATTCTAATTCTTCCCTTTGCTTCACAGATAACTTTCTTCAAAATATAATCCAGATTCTTAGCTTCACTTCTGTTACCAAACTACTATTTATCCTACAGCATGTAGGCTCCCCCAACCCCATCTTCTGATTTTATGATGACAGTGTTCAATGAACTGAAGAAGAAAGAACCGAACCATTCAGGCTTCCATTATCACCACCCAACTAAACCTAGTGCCACAGTTATTGAGAGCTTCATCAATGAGTTCCAGTTACAAAAGTCAATGGACACTATTCAGGATTTCGCTTGCCCTAGACTTCTTGGAATTTGAAACTTCTGACCATTTACTCCTTTTTGAATGTTTCTCCCCATTTAGTTTCTTTCCAGGTTATGCCTTCTCTTTTAGGTAGCATGTATAGCCAATGACTGGCTGGCTTTTCAGGAATACAAAGGACAGCTATCTTGCTTCAGTTTGGGACTGCTCACATAGGCCATTCTGTTCCAGAGCTCTAAGAGGGATCAAGGCTTCAGTTGCAACTCAGTTGCAAGTCACCTTCTCCTTCTGGCCAGTCTTTCTTTCTTTACAGCACCCTAGCCTTATAGTCCTCCCAAGATGCACTCTTGGGAGGACTTACCTTTTACTCTAACAGTTTCAAGGAACACAAAGATACTCTTGTCTTATATTTGTTCTTGATGCTTCACTATCTCTCTTTAAAGATTTATTTCTCTCTCCAGAATCTACTGAATCAACAGTATCAATATCAATGCCTACCACAATTTCTATCTATTCTCTCCTACCATCTGCCCGTTACCTGTACTTTACATCATCATGCTTCTCACATCTCAGATATTAACAGTGTCTTACCTTTCGGATATTGTCAGTGATATTACAGCCATCAATGAAAACATGACCAGAGGTAGCAGTCTCTTCTCCAGTCAAAATTCGGAAGGTAGTAGTTTTTCCAGCTCCATTGAATCCAAGCAATCCAAAGCATTCCCCCTTTTGGATTGTAACAGAGATATTTTTCACAGCCAGGATGACTGGGTACTTAAAATATATCTAAAAAATCAATAGAGTAAATAATATTTGTAGGTCGAGTATAATAAATACCCCAGACCCTTATGGACCACTACCTTTAGAAAGTTTCACAAAAATTCTTCTATTACTGAGAAAATACACACAGATCCTAGTCACAAAAATTCTTCTATTACTGAGAAAATACACACAGATCCTAGAGAACTTCAGTGAGCCCTGGACACCAATGACATGATCTCATAGGAATGGAGCCAACTCGTGCTGCCAGTACATGTTACCTTTGTGAGTTCCTTAATAAGTACTGTGGAATTCAGCAGCTCCTGAGGCTGTCCCAATATTCTCTTTCTTTCATTTCCTACATCTTCATCCTCACATTCTCCAGATAACTCTTTAGACACTTTTTCCTATATTTTCAAGACAAGAATCATAGAAATGGTTGCTCTTTAGGCCTCTGGTCTAGACTGGATGGCTTCATGAAACCTAAACTGGAGGATAATCTCAAAAATGTCAAAACAGAAGGTTTGAGTAAATTTAAAACATTTCTAGACATCAGCTCAGCATCTCATGTACATTTTGACTGAATTTTAAATAATAAATAGTTCATCACTAGAATAAAGGTGTGACCCAGAGAAGGACAGGTTATTTCACATACTAAGAAAAGTGTGAATTAATATGCTAATATGTATAATTTATCTTTAAAGGACAGGATTTAAAATATTTAGATAAATGTTTTTTAATCACTTGGATTCTTAAAAGGGAAGTAGTGTCAGGAGGGTTAGGAACTCTAAAAACACAGCCATGAATTTTTAGTAATAAATAAATTTTGCTAAAATTAAATTGCAGTGGGAGCTAATAAAATGACCAAGACTTAACTAGATTTGTCCTAAGAAACTCCCTGAGCCCTATACTCTACTTTTTCCAAGATAAATATTATAAGATAATGCTGTTTCTTAGCAATCTTGACAAGACCAAGTGACTTCAGGAAACTGATATCAAGTTGTTAGGAAAAAATTGGCATTATTTTTAAAATCACTTCGTTTTATCACTTCAGAAAATATTTTTTATTTCCACAAATTAAGAAATTAGGATTACATAGCTTGTTGTTTTGTCCAGAAATGGACACCTCATGAAAAAAATGAAGCTGCAACTGAGCTTAATCAAGTGTGATTTATTATAACTGCAATATGTTCAATATTAAAAAACTAAAGAAGGGTTAACACTTTCTTTTATGAGGGAGAAAAAAATAAATCACTACGATCTCAAATAGAAAAACTTTAAGAATAACAGAACAGCAAAATAAGGAGATCTGTGGGTCTGTGCCCTAGTGAAACTGGGAAAAACTATTTAAATAATAACCACTTTAACCTTGAAAACAGCACTAAAATGAAAAAAGAACCAACCGTATGGAAAAACATATTTGCCAATGATACCTCAGACAAGGGTTTGATCTCCAAAATATATAGAGAACTCACATGACTCCACTCTAGGAAGACAAACAACCCAATTAAAAAGTGGGTAGAGGACTTGAACAGACACTTCTCCAAGGAGGACATACATAGGGTCCAGAGACATATGAAAAGATGCTCAGCATCATTAGCCATCAGAGAGATGCAAATTAAAACCACAATGAGATACCACTTCACACAAGTAAGAATGGCCATCATAAACAAATCAACAAATCAACAAACAACCAGTGTTGGAGAGGATGTGGAGAAAAGGGAACCTTAATGTGCTATTGGTGGGAATGCAGACTGGTGCAGTTGCTGTGGAAAACAGTATGGAATTTCCTCAGAAAACTAAAAGTGGAACTGCCTTTTGACCCAGCAATTCAACTGCTAGGATTATATCCTAAGAGCCCTGAAACACCAATCCAAAAGAACCTATGCACCCCAATGTTCATAGCAGCACAATTTACAATAGCCAAGTGCTGGAAGCAACCTAAGTGCCCATCAGTAGATGAATGGATCAAAAAACTGTGGTACATTCACACAATGGAATTAAATTAATATTTTTAAATTCAAGAAAATGAGGTGAATTTCCCACTATTATATCACCACAAAAATTACTTATTTCAAAACATTTGATTAAACTTTGTTATTTTGGTATGTTGTAGACAAATGTAAAATGCTATGTCTATGGATACCTAAAGGAAAACTTTAAAAATAAGTGCATTACATCTTGATGCAATACAAAAATAAATAAATAAAGCTTTTGTAAGTGATCCTAAGGACATACAGAAAGTAAGAGATATTTATTGAAGAAAATTTACTAACCTTGGTAGGAACATTAAAATCCTGTGGCATTTGAATCATGATCCACTCCCTTCCTCCCCCGACTCAGCTCAGAACTGAACTTTACTCCAGGCAGGTGAAGCCAAGAGTACAGAGCTCTCTCTTCCCTCACTTTACTCAAGTGCTAAGGTATCTTGGGGGAGAAAGATCAGCATTTCTCGTCCCACTCCACAGCTGCCTACTGAAGAGGCTGTGTTCTGGGTTAGTGTAATTGAGAGTATGGGGCTTCCTTCTTCCATTCAGCCTCTACTCGGTGAATGGAGATTCCACATTGGGTGTAATGTGATATATTGGGCCTAGCATATTCTTAGGACAGAGGCTCTGTGGGAGCAGCAAGTCAAGAAAGCCAGAGATTACTGTCCTCCACTAAATACCCTGCTCCTGAAGCAGGGATACCACTCAAGAGAGAAGCCTACCACATGCAGAATTAGGAAATTTGATTCTTATCTCAAACCATACACAAGAATCAACTCAAAATGGATTAAGGACTTAAACGTGCCCTGGCTGGTGTAGCTCAGTGGATTGAACGTGGGCCTGAGAACCAAAGGATAGTGGCTCAATTCCCAGTCAGGGTGGGCACATGCCTGGGTTGCAGGCCAGTTCCCAGCAGGGGACTCAAGAGAGGCAACCATACATTGATATTTCTCTCCCTCTCTCCTTCCCTTCCCCTCTAAAGATAAAGAAATAAAATCTTCAAAAAAAGAGACTTAAACGTAAAATTTGAAAATGTAAAACTCCTTAAAAAACTCAATGGGAAATCTATTTGATATTGGCCTTGCAATGATTTGTAAAATTTCACACCAATAACAAAGATAACAAAAGTGAAACTAGTCGAGGTAACCGTTGGTGGTGAAAGGGCACCAGAATGTTATCAGTGATAGGACCTCAGTTCAGCAACCTCAGTGCTTGCACTCTGTTAAGAAACAAAAAAGCAAGCAAAATATAACCAGAGACAGTAAAATTAAGAACAAACTGACAGTAATTGGAGGGGAGGTGGGAGAGGATATTGGGGGGTTAGGGGGAAGAGTTGTTAAAGAACATGTATAAAGGACACATGGACATAGCCAAAGGG
>PVKM010010731.1:0-16761 GCA_004027735.1 Carollia perspicillata | reverse complement strand
GTCACAGGACTAGAAGGAGTGAGCTGTAGAAGAAATGGGCTCAGGAAACAAGTTACAGAGGCAAAAAAAGGGGGGCAGGGGCAGTTGGAGCTTAGTAGAAAGAGAGGCAAGGAAGATGTACCTGGGAGAAGAAGGTAAGGAAAGGTGTGGGTGTGCTCAAGAGAAAGAGCCTCACTGGGTCCTCCATCCTAAGGGCTTTCAAGGGCAAGGGTTTTCAGGGACAGTCTCAGGTGGAGGATCTCAATAGAATAGTCATCATTTTTTCCAGGTGTGTTCTTTCAGGTTCATGGTCTCCACTGACTGGTCAGCATCAAAGCAGGGAGTAATTAGTCATCACAGCTGTTTCTGAGGTAGCCATGGCATCACTTACCTGATTTTGCTGCTTTTCTGACCCCCAGAGCTGAGACACAGCTAAGACTTAGAAGTAATCTCTAGGGCTTAACACTTAAGAAAGTGGTTATGCAAGGTCTTGTTTGGAGGTCCTATGCGGCTATTTTCCTGCCCTTTGTTCTTTTTCTAAGGGGGTCAAAAACAACATGACTAGTAATATGTCAGGGAAGGAAAGGTCTGGGGAGGATCTGAACCACATGACCAGTGAAATGGAAGGTCAGGAGGTTTAAACCACATAAATAGCAACATGCTAGTGGAGGAAAGGTTGCCCTGGGGAGCAGGATTTTTGTTTCCCCAATTTTGCCTGTTGCTAGGCACATGAAGCTCTCTGCCCTGGTGACTTTCTGTACCTGGCCCATCATTCCCACTCTGTTTATGTATGTCTAACTGCTTGCCACCTGACTACAACAAACTAGAAATCTTCTACATAGGAAATGAAAACATCAACACATTGAAAAGGCAGACTACAAAATGTGAGAAAATATTCACAACCATATATATGATAAACAGTTAACATTAAAAAAATATAAGAATCTCCTAAAATTCAAGAGCAAAAAAACTAAACAATCTGATTTAAAAAAGGTAGCTCTGAATAGAAAATTTTCCAACAAAGGCATACAGATAACCAACAGGTATAGGAAAGGATGCTCAATGTCACTGATTATCAGTGAAATGCAAATAAGAACCACAATGAGATATCACCTCATACTTTTCAGAGTGGCTATCATAAAGAAGACAAGAAATAAGTGTTGGCAAAAATCAGGATAAAAAGGAACAGTTGTACACTGTTGGGAACATAAATTAGTGCAGCCACTATGGAAAACCGTATTTAGGTTTCTCAAAAACTTAAGAATAGAACTACCATATGTTCCAGCAAGGCCTCTTCTGGGTATTCACCCCCCCAAATACGAAAACACTTATTTGTAAAGATATATGCCCCTGTGTTCTTTGTAGTATTGTTAGCAATAGCCAAGACGTGGAAACAATCTATAAGTTCATTAATGGATAATTGTATAAAAAGATGTGATCTATATCTATAAATATATAGATAGATAGAGATATAGGCACACTCAAAATGGAATACTACCCAGCCATGAAGAGATAAAATATTGCCATTTGCTGGAACATCGATAGATCTTGAGAGTATTATGCTAAGTGAAATCAGATACAAGAGAACAAAAACCATATGGTTTCACTCAGATGTGGAATATAAAACAAAAAGTAACAAACTAACAAAACAAGCAAAAACAAACTCATAAATAATAGACAACAGAATAGTGGTTACCAGAGCAGAAAGGAGGTGAGGGAGAGTGAAGTGGTTGGGTAAAGGGGGTTAAATATATGGTAATGGAAGGAAACTAGACTTGTGCTGGTGTTACAGAGTAGAGTACACAGATGTGAAATTATAATCTTGTATACTTGAAAATTATATAATGTTATTAACCTATGTTTTTCTTTGCTATGACTTTTAAATTATATTTTTCCATTACCATTTACTCCCCTTATACCCTTCCCCCCACAATCACTACAATGTTGTCCATGAGTCCTTTTTCCTTTTTGCTGGGTCCCTCTACCCTCCCCCTCCCCCACCTTAGCTCTTATCCTGCTCTCTATCTGAGTCTGTCTCTATTTTGCTTGTTATTTCAGTTTGTTCATTAGATTCCATATATGAGTGAAATCATACAGTATTTGTCTTCTGACTGGCTTATTTCACTTAGCATAATGTTCTCCAGGTCCATCTATGCTGTCAGAAAGGGTAAAATTTTCTTCTTTTTTAATGGCTGAGTAGATCCCATTGTGTAAATGTCCCACAGTTGTTTTATCCATTCATCTACTAATGGACACTTGGGTGGCTTTCATATCTTGGTGATTGTAAATAATGTTGCAGTAAACATAGGGGTGCTTAAGTTCTTTTGAATTAGTGTTTTGGGTTTCTTATCATATATTTGCAGAAGTGGAAGTTGGATCACTGGGTCAAAAGGCAAATTCATTTTTAATTTTTTGAGATACCTTCATACTGTTTTCCACAGAGGCTGTACTTGTCTGCATTCCTACTAATGGTGCAAAAGAGTGCCCCTTTCTTCACATCCTTGCCAGCACTTGTGTGTTCATTTATTGATGATAGCTGTTCTAACAGGTGTGAGATGATATTTCATTGTAGCTTTAATTTCCGTTTCTTTGGTGGGAAAGTTGGGCTGTGTGAGAGGCCAGGCATTTCTTGGTAGCAGGCTTGAACAGGAGGATTTTACTCAAAAATGCTCTCTCGGTCGCTGTTTAGGCAAGTCTCCCGCAGCAGCTGTCCCTGCTGCCCTGGCCATGTCCCTGCAGCCTCCATAGCCATGCCCCCTCCACCACATCTGCAGCTGGGCTCCTGCCCCCTCCACAACCTCAGCCACTCCCCTGCCCCCAAGCTCTCTGGCCAAGGCAGTGCTCTGCCCCCACACTGCCCAACTGGCTTACTAAGAGGCAGGAGGAGGTGCCCCCTACAGAGGAGACCACCAGGGCTCAGCAAGTTAGCAGTCCCCAGAAAGACTTAAGTCAGTGGGGGAGATGAACTACCTTGAAGAGACTTTGAGAGTGCCTAACACCTAGGGCAGCAAAAAGGAAGAAGGTGATATGTGAGTTTCTAAGGAAAGAATAAACAAATGGGACCTCATCAAATTAAAAAGCTTTTGCATGGCTAAAGAAAACAGCATTAAAATGAAAAAGGAACCACCTGTATGGGAAAACATATTTGCCAATGACACCTTGGACAAGGGTTTGATCTCCAAAATATATAAAGAACTCATATGACTCCACTGCAGGAAGACTAACAACCCAATACAAAAATGGGGAAATACTTGAACAGATACTTTTCCAAAGAGGACATACAATGGGCCCAGAGACATGAATGTTGGGAACCACCCTGCCTGGTTTCAGAAGCTGTAAACCCCCTGTAGGTAAGGCTGAGTCAGTGACCTTCGGACCATAAGCCACTGAGGAGACAAAGCCTATCTCCCTGGCAGGAGCACCGCTTCTGCTCCTTGTATTTCATCCATAACTGTCCCCCAATGCTTGATCAGTTAGCTAATGACGAGTAAGATTCCCCAAGGGGGGAATGACCTAAGACAGGCACAATCACGGGGAGGCCCCAGCCAAGGACTTGGGGGGCTACAGCAAAAGGGGGTGATGCACCCTCACCCCTCAGGCTTTGACATAGCCTGAGTCCTCATTCTGTCTGTGAGAAGTCTCCTAATCTCTTGGCTGGCTTACTTGCTTGGCCTGACATAAACCTGAAACAATACCTTAAACCTGAAACAATACCAGTGGTGGGTGCTGCCCTGTGCTAGAAAGGGCAGGTTCCCTAGGGCAATCAGACTTAAGAAAGAATATGTAAAATCCTGTAAAACCTGCTTTGTTTAGAATGCTCTCATTTAAATGATAAGGGTCCAAGGGCGAAGTGAGTTCATTCCTCAAAGTTTTATGGCTTTTTAGCTATCTGACCCTGACTCAAAATAGGCCCTTGGGGGTACTATGTATGTTTGATTCTCACTGCCTGATACTGACTAACGAGCTTTATCTGTATTCTTGTGCAAAACGAACCCAATAAAAGCTTGTCAAGGCAAGGGCTGAGGCGCTTCCCTTGAGACAGCTATGCCATCCCTTTTCCTCCACAGGACTCAGCAGTCTGTGTGAATTTGTCTCATGTCTCATACATAAAGCCACGGACACTGTGGGCAGTGTCTGTATCAATGAAAAGATGATCAGCTTCACTAGCCATTGGAGGTGCAAATTAAAACCCCAATGAGATACAACTTCACAGCAGTCAGAACGGCCATCATAAACAAATCAACAAACAACTTGTGTTGGAGAGGCTGTGAAGGAAAGGAAACTCTAGTGCACTGTTGTTGGGAATTCAGACTTATATAGGCTATGGAAAAACAGTATGGAATTTCCTCACAAAACTAAAAATGGAACTGCCTTCTGACCTGGCAATTCCACTGCTAGGATTATATCCTCAGAATCCTGAAACACCCATCCAAAAAAACCTATGCACCCAAATATTCATAGCAGTAGAATATACAATAGCCAAGTGCTGGAAGTGACCCAAGTTCTCATCAGTCAATGAGTGGATCAAAAAACTATGGTACATTTACACAACAGAATACTATGTAGCAGAGAGAAAGAAGGAGCTCCTACCCTTTGTAACAGCATGGATGGAACTATAGAGCATTATGCTATGTGAAATAAGCCAGGTAGTGAAAGACAAATACCATATGATCTAACCTATAAGTGGAACCTAATCAACAAAACAAACAATCAAGCAAAATATAATCAGAGACATTGAAATTAAGAAGAATCTGACAGTAAACAGAGGGGAGGTACTGACTGGGGTGATAATGGGAAGGAAGGGTTTTCAGGAACAACTATAAAGGACACATAGATGAAACCAAGGGGACTGGAAGCAGAGGATGGAGGTGGGGATGGCTGGGGTGGTGGGGTGATGGGGTGGTGGTGGGGTAAATACAGACAACTGTACTTGAACAACAGTAAAATAAGTTTTTAAAAAAGAAATTAGAATGGCACTGTCTGGTGTGCCTCAGTGCATTGAGTGCCAGTCCAGGAACCAAACGTTTTCCTGTTTGATTCCTGGTCAGGGGACATTCCTGGGTTGCCATCCAGGTCCCTAGTTAGGGGTGTGAGGGAGGCAACCAATTGTTCTTTTTTTTTCCTTTTTCTCCCTGCCTTTCTCTTTCTCTAAAAAATAACTAACATTTGTAACAAACAAACAAAAAAAAAATCAATGAAGGAGAAAATAGTCAATAATAGAGCAAATTAATAAATAAAACTTAGTTTTTTAAAAAATGAACAACAAAATGAATGCAGTTTATTGTAGGTATATTATACCTTAATACATTTAAATTAAAGAAATATATGAAAATGACTAACCAAAACCTAGAAGTTGTTTATAAAATGTTGTGTATTTATTCTTACACGTTTAAACTTCTGTCGCCTTCAAAATACCCTCTATTTGATGCAATACACCTATCAAGACGTGTTTTCCACTGCTCCAGTTTTTGAACTAATCAATTTTGATGCATTTTATTGCTTCTGCCGTTTTTTGTTTCACCTCTTCCACAAAAGCAAAATGTTTCCCTTTTAGGATTTTTTTTTTATTCAGGGGAAATAAAAAAGTCATTTGCTGTAATATTAGGGGGAATGGGGGGCATGGGGGTCATGTCATTTTTGGTCAAAAACTGCTGAACACTCAGCATAGTGTTGATAGATGCGCTTGTAAATCATTCATCATGAAATAAGCAAATTCGTTAAAAGAGTCTTCAAAAAAAACTTTACTGAAGCCAAATGCAGCCTCTCCCAAAAATGCCAGGTGCCCATTAGTAAATGATAGTCAATGATACAATGATTCACACGTCTTCCTACAACACTCAGTTTGTGGGCTAACCTACATGACAAAAGGGCCTGCCCTCCAGATGACAATTTCAGTTTCTTCATTTTCTCCTCATATTTTTGGGGACATAGAGTTTTCTCCAGTTGAAGTAGTCATATGTAACTACATGCTTTTCAGGTCTCATATTCCATTTTCTTAGAGTTATTCTTAAGGTCCATGATTAATTACTCACCTTCTTGTATGTCCTATAGATACCAAAGTAAATGTATTGATTGAGAAATGTTCTTAGTTTCCACAGAGTTGTTTCCCAAAGAAAAACCAAAAGAAGGCAAATAAGGCCTATGGTACTCATCATAATCATATATTTTCCAATCATTTTCTCTTCCAAAGAATACACAGTCTTTTCAGTGTCTGAGAATGGCAAAGGGAGAGAGAAAGAGAGATCTTACTGCAGTATACTGACATAATGAACAAGGCCTAAGGAAACAACAAGCAGGAAGAACTATACGATAAAATGAAATGTTAGGATAAGTTGAGAAGTATTTAGAGTGTGAGAAGTGATTGTTCTGCTACACAAATACAATTTGAATAATAATTTTTTATTGTTGTTCAAGTACAGTTGTCTCCATTTTCCTCTCACCACTCCCCTGACCCCAGCTATCCCTACCTCCACCATCAGTCCTGCCCACTTTGACTTTGTCTATGTGTCTTTTATACATGTTCCTTGACAACTGCCCCCTTTTTTCCCCACATCATCCCCGGATACCTCACCTCTGGTTACTGTCAGTTTATTCTTAATTTCAATGTCTCTGGTTATATTTTGCTTGCTTGATTGTTTTGTTGATTAGGTTTCACTTATAGTTGAGATCATATGGTATATGTCTTTTCACTGCCTGGTTTATTTCACTTAGCATAATGCTCTCCAGTTCCATCCATGCTGTCCTGAAGGATAGGGGTTCCTTCTTTCTTTCTGGAATAGTATTCTGTTATGTAAATGTTCCATAGCTTTTTGATTCATTCGTTTACTAATGGGCACCTAGGTTGCTCCCAGCACCTGACTATTATAAATTGTGCTGCTATTAACACTGGGGTGCATAGGATATTTTGAATTAGTGTTTCAGGATTCTTAGGGTATAATCCCTGCAGTGGCATTGCAGGGGTGAAAAAGCAGTTCCATTTTTAGCTTTCTGAGGAAACTCCATACTGTTTTCCACACTGGCTGTACCAGTCTGCATTCCCACCAACAGTGTACTAGGGTTCCCTTTTCTCTGCAACCTCACCAGCACTTATTGTTTGTTGATTTGCTTATGATGACCATTCTGACAGTTGTGAAGTGGTATCTCGTTGTGGCTTTACTTTGCATCTGTCTGATGGCTAGTGATGCTGAGCATCTTTTCATATGTCTCTGGGCCTTCTTATGTCCTCCTTGGAGAAGTGTCTGCTCAGGTCCTTTGCCCATTTTTTAATTAGATTATTTGTCTTTCTGCACCTAATAAATTAATTTGACAGAGAAGTGGGATACAAAGTCACTATTCAGAAACTGAAGGCATTTTTGTACACCAACAATGAAATGTCAGAAAGAGAAATCAGGAAAAAATTCCACTTGATATAGCAACAAGAAAAATAAAGTATCTAGGAATGAACCTAACCAAGGAGGTAAAAGACCTGTACTCCCCAAACTACAGAACACTGAAGAAAGAAATTAAAGAAGATACAAATTAATGGAAGCATATACTTTGCGCATGTATTGAAAGAATTAACATCATTAAAAGATCCGTATGACTCAAGGAAATCTATAGATTCAATGTAATTCCTATTAAAATGTTGATGGCATATTTCACAGACATAGAACAACTAGTCTGGTGCTAGCATAAGAATAGGCATATTGATCAATGGAACAGAGCATAGAGCCCAGAAATAGACCCATGTCTTTTATGCTCAATTAATATTAGACAAAGAGGTCAGAAGTATAAAATATAGTAAAAATAGTCCTTCAATAAATGGTATTGGGAAAATTGGAATTGTACATGCAAAAATATGAAACTAGACCACCGACTCACACCATATATGAGAATAAACTCAAAATGGGTAAAAGACTTCAATATAAGCCATGCAAACATAAAAATTCTAGAAGAAAACAGGCAGGAAAATCTCAAACATCTTTCATAGCAATATTTTTTTGCTGATATGTATCCTAGGGCAAGGGCAGCAAAGGAAAAAAAATAAACAAATGGGACATTTGCCAATGATATATCTCATAATGGGTTAGTTTCCTAACTATATAAAGAACTTAAGCAACTCACATCCAGGAAGACAAATAATCCAATTAAAAAACGAGCAAAGGGCCTGAATACATGCTTCTCCAAAGAGGACATGCAGATGTCCGAAAGGCATGAAGGAATGTTCAATGTCACTAATCATCAGAGAACTGCAATTTAAATCTAAAGTGAGGTTCACCTCACACCCACCAGAATGGCTACCATGGATACATGAGAAAAGGGAACCCTAGTATTCTGTTGGGAATGCAGACTGGGGAAGCTTCTGTGGAAAACAGTATGGCATTTCCTCTAAAATTTAAAAGTGAAACTGCCTTTTGACCCAGGAATCCCACTTTTGTGAATATGTCCTAGGAATCCTAAAACACCAATTTGAAAGACTATATACACCCCTATGTTCATAGCAGCATTATTCATAATAGCCAAGACCTGGAAACAGCCCAAGTGCCCATCAGTAGGTGAATGGATTAAAAAAGCTGTGGTAAATGTACACAATGGAATACTATGCATCCATAAAAATGAAGGAAATCTTACCTTTTTGGTATAGTATGGATGGACCTGGAGGGTTCTTTTTTAATTGTTGTTCAAGTACAGTTATCTCCATTTTCATCTCACTATTGCCTCCATCCCACCAATCCCCACTTTCTACCCTTGAACTTACTCCCCTTGTCTTTGTCCATGTGTCCTTCATACTTGTTGCTTGATGGATCTTCCCATATTTTCCCCCATTAAACCTCTCTGCCCACCCCTCTGGTTACTGTCAGTTTGTTCTTTATTTCAATGTTTCTGGTTGTATTTTGCTTGCTTGTTTTTTTTGTTGATTTGGTTTCACTTATAGGTGAGATAATATGGTACTTGCCTTTCACTGCCTGGCTTATTTCACTTAGCATAATGATCTCCAGTTCTATCCATGGTGTCCTGAAGGACAGGAGCTCCATCTTTCTTTCTGCTGTGTAGTATTCCATGATGTAAATGTACCACGGTTTTTTTTTATTCACTCATTTACTGGTGGGCATTTAGGTTGCTTCCAGCATTTAGCTATTGTAAATTGTACTGCTAGGAAACTGGGGTGCATATGGTCTTTTGAATTGGAGTTTTAGGATTCATAAGGCATTATCCCAACAGTGGTATTGCTGGCTCAAAAGCCAGTTCCTTTTTTAGTATTTTGAGGAAATTCCATACTGTTTTCCACAGTCACTTCACCAGTTTGCATACCCACCAACAGTCCACTAGGTTTCCCTTTTTTCCACAACCTCTCCAGCACTTGTTGTTTGTTGATTTGTTTGTGATGGCCATTCTGACAGATATGAAGTGGTATCTCATTGTGGTTTTATTTTGCCTCTCTCTGATGACTAGTGATGTTGAGCGTCCTTTTGTATGTCTCTGGGACCTCTGTATATCCTTCTTGGAGAAGTGTCAGTTCAAGTCTTTTGCCCATTTTTTAATTGAGTTGTTGTGTCCTCCTGGAGTGGAGTCATGTGAGTTCTTTATATATTGGAGAGCAAACCCTTGTCTGAGATATCATTGGCAAATATATTTTCCCATGTGCTTGGTTCCCTTTTCACTTTACTGCTATTTTCCTTAGCTGTGCAGAAACTTTATATTTTGATGAGGTTCCAATTGTTTATTATTTCCTTTATGTTTCTTGCTCACAGAACATACTGGTGAAAATATTGTTGTGTGAAATATCTGAGATTTTCCTGCCTATATTATTCTCTAGGACATTTATGGCATCACAACTTATATTTAAGTCTTTTATCCACCCTTGAGTTTATTTTTTTGTATGGTGTAAATAGGTGATTGAGTTTCATTTTTTTGCATGTAGATGTCCAGGTCTACCAACACCATTTGTTGAAGAGGCTATTTTTACTCCATTTTATGCTTCTGACCCCTTTGTCAAATATTAATTGACCAGAGAGACCCGGGTTAGTTTCTGGGCTCTCTGTTCTGTTCCATTTGTGGATGTGTCTGTCCAGGCTGTTTTGGTTACAGTGGCCTTGTAATATAGTTTGATATCAGGTATGGTGATCCCTCCTACTTTGTTCTTCTTTCTCAGAATCCTGCAGCTATTTTGGGCTGTTTATGGTTCCATGTACATTTTGGAAGTGTTTGTTCTATATCTATGAAATATGTCGTAATAGGGATTGTGTTGAATCTATAAATTGCTTTGGGTAGTATGGACGTTCTGATGGTGTTAATTCTTCCAGTCCATAACACAGTATATGCTTCCATTTATTTGTGTCTTCCTTAATTTCTTTCTTCAATGTTGTGCAGTTTTCTGAGTACAGCTCTCTTATTTTCTTGGTTAGGTTTATTCCTAGGTGCTTTATTTTTCTTGTTGCTGTAACAAATGGGAATTTTTCCCTGATCTCTGTTTCTCATATTTCATTGTTGGTGTACAAATATGCCTTAAATTTCTGAATATTGACTTTGTATCCCACCCTTTTTCCAAATTCACTTATTAGGTGGAGTAGTTTTTTGGTGGAGTCTACAGGATTTTTTATGTACACTAGCATGTCATCTGCCACCAATGATGGTTTTTCCTCCTCTTTTCCAATTTGGATGCCTTTCACTTCTTTTTCTTGTCTGATTGCTGTGGCTAGGACTTCCAATACTATGTTGAATAGAAGTGGTGAAAGCAGACGTCATTTTCTTGTTCCTGATCATAGTGGAAAAGCTTTTAGTTTTTGCCCATTGAGTATGATGTTGGCTGTAGTTTTCTCTTAATGGCCTTTATTGTGTTGTGGAATGCTCCCTCTATTCCCACTTTGCTGAGTGTTTTTATCATAAGTGGGTGCTGTATTTTATCAAATGCTTTTATCCCATCTATTGATATGATCATGTGATTTTTGTCTTTCCTTTTGTTTATGTGATGTATTATGCTTATTGATTTGCAAATACTGTAGCATCCTTGCATTGCCAGGATGAAGAGCACTTGGTCATGGTGTATGATTCCTTTAATGTATTGGTGAATGTGGTTTGCTAGTATTTTGTTGAGGATTTTAGTGGCTATATTCATCAGTGATATTGGTCTGTAGCTGCCTTTCTATGTTGTGTCATTATCTGGTTTTGGAATTAGGATGATGTTGGCTTCATAAAAAGAGTTTGGGAGTCTTCCATCTTCTTGGAATTTCTGGAATAACCTGAGAAGGATAAGGGTTAGCTCTTTCTTGAATATTTTAAAAAATTCTCCTGTGAAAGCATCTGTGTACCTAGAGGTTTTTAGCTAAGTGAAACATGGAAGTCAGAGAAAGATATACATCATATGATGTCACTTACATGTGAATGTAATAAAAAAATAAACTGATGAACAAAATAGCAACAGAGGCATGGACACATGGAACAGACTGATAGCTGTTAGTGGGAGGAAGAATGGAGGGACTGGATAAAAGGGTAGGGGATTGTAGAAGGGTAAAAGATTGTATTTGCATAACTCAAAGACACAAACATTAGTGTGCTCATAGCATAAGGGAAGTACAATAGGTTGGGTAGAAATGGGCAAGGGCAGGGAACATGGGACATCTCTAATTATGTCAACAATAGAAATAAAGTTAAAAACCACAACTTGAGTTTGTGAAGATTTAAAATAACATGTATGTAAATTTATTAGGTGATTTATTTTTAGTAGCTCAGTTGACAACTTTATCTGATGACAACTTTAAACTTACCTTGAATTTGTTTTGCTTTTGTGATTTTATTGTATTTACAAGGGCTTATCCCCAGCCTTGTAAAATGACTCTATGTCCTGAACATGTGGCCTCACTCTCTCTTTTGAAGTAAGGGCAGATTTTCCTCATTTCTCATTGGCTGACCCTGAGACTAATTTTTTAGAAATTTGGGAACTCCCAAGATACTTACTTTCTTTATCACAATTTATGTAGGCAGCAGGTGTTTTTATGGAGCACCGTGTTTTCATCTGGTGGAAAGTAAAATAGTCAGTGATGCACTTCGCCAGGTTGTAATTGGGAAAAAGCAATAATGATTTAAGTATGAAATTTCTGGTGGCATTTGACATGTTATGTTCATTTTCTAAAAAGATGATAAGATAAGATATCATTATAGGGAATCTACTATCCCCAGGACAACAAATCTTCCAATTTATGATCAAGCCAAACTCAGAGAATTAAAAACCAGATGATTATACTTGAAGAATACTAATTACTTCCCAAAAGGTTTGTTCCACTTGATAGCACATGACAGTTGATGTTGATAATTGAGGAGTTCTGAAATGTCTTCTTGATTAAGTGGGTGTCCACGTAAGTCTTCCCGGCACCCATTATGAACAGAAATCAACTACTGTCTATTTTTCACATTTTTAAATCTAATCAATCAAGTGAGGGAGGGAAACATAAGAAATTCAGCCTAGAATTCAACAGTAGGGAGCAAATAGGAAAATTATGCTTTATTCAAGAGTACAAAAATCTTCAAAGAAACCAGTTAATGGATAGCTAATATCTTTCCAAAGAATATATTTAATATAAATAATAATTAGAGGCTAAGTTCCTGGAGATATGAACATGCTTAATTTGTGAAATGGAATTTTAGAATTTTGATAATTAATTCAGTTTGGGGGAAAGAAAATAAAAGTCTGAAAAGAAAATTCACATGAGACATTTTGAGCAAAATAGAGATGACTAAACAGTAAAACTTCAAGTGCCAAAACCAAAGTAATTCTGTCTTGTGTAGATCCTGATATAGAAATAAATAATTGATCCAGATCGAATTTTGCATATTGTCCACTTGAACAGATACCAAAAATGGCACTAATTTTATAGATCAATACTATCTAATATAACTTTTCATGATTATGGAAAAGCTATATTGCTGTACTAATATGCACATATGGTTATTGAGCACTTGAAATGTGGCTAGTGTAGCTTTGGAACTGAATTTTAAATTGTATTTAATTTCAATACATTTAAACGTAAGTTTAAATAGCCACATGTGGTTAATGGCTACCATACTACAAAGTACATATATAGTCTGGTATCTTTTGGGCTCACCCAGTGGTGTTGGGAACCACCTTGTCTGGTTTCAGAAGCTACAACATCCCATAGCTAAGGCTGAGTGAGAGACCTTGGGACCCAAAGCCACTGAAGAGACAAAACTTATCCCCCTGGCAGGAGCACTGCCTCTGCCCACTTTACTTCACCCTGCCTGGCTCCTAGTGCATGACCTGCTAGCTAATGACGGGTAAGATTCCTCAAAGGAGGGACGACCTAAGACAGGCATGGTCATGAGGGTGCCTTCAGGGAAGGACTTGGGGGACTATGAAGAAAGGGGGTGACGGACCCTCACCCCTCAGCTTTGACATAGCCTGAGTCCTCATTCTGTCTGCAAGAAGTTTCCTAATCTCTTGGCTGCCTTACTTCCCCTGCTCAACCTAAGCTTGAAACAATGCTGGGGATGGGTGTGGCTTTGTGCTGGAAAGGGTGGGCTCCCCGGGGTGATCGGGCCTAAGAAAGAATGCATAAAATCCCGAGAGACCTGCTTTGCTAATACCCTCAATTTAAATTATAAGGGTACAAGCATGAAATGAGTTTGTTTCCCCCAAGTTTTATAGCCCTTTAGCTATTTGACCCTGACTCAAAACAGGCCCGTAGAGTTCTTTGAATGTTATCTATTTGACCATTACTGTCTGACAATGATGATGAGCTTTCCATATACGCCCTGTATTCCTATGCAAACTAAAGCCAATAAAAGCTTGTCAAGGCAAGGGTTGGGGTGCTCTCCTCTTGAGCGAGTGGCTGAGGCGCTTTGAGGAGCTCTCCCCTTGAGAAAGTGGCCATGTTGTCCCTTTTCCTCCACAGGACTTGGTAGTCCATGTGAATTTGTCTTGTCTCAGCCATAACACCTTGGACACTGTGAACTGGAGTCCATGTCACAGTGGCAATCATGACTATCTTCTAACCTCCAAAGAGGAGAAAGATCTTTGGTGAGGAAGAGAAACAATATCTTACCTTATAAAGTAATGAATGATTCATTAGGGATGGGAAAAGGTAAAAACTGACAAAAATGTGTTATTAAAAATAAACATCCAAGCCCTGGCTGGTGTAGCTCAGTGGATTGAGCACGGGTTGCAAACCAAAGGGTCTCCAATTTGATTCCCAGTCAGGTCACATGCCTGTGTTGCAGGCCAGGTCCCCAGTGGTGGCCATGTGAGAGGCAACCACACATTGATGCTTCTCTAACTCTTTCTCCTTCCCTTCCTCTCTCTCTAAAAATAAATAAATAAAATCTTTAAAAAAGGGGTTTAAAAATAAATATCCAGTTCAGTAGGGGCATTGACTGGTCAGAATGGAATATAAATCAACTAAATTGTACAATGCTCTAAACCTGGTGTGGCCATCTAGATGCACACTGCTAGAATGCCAATTCTTTACATAGTCCTAGCAAAACCATGTTTCATGCACCCACCTGACTGGCCCTGGCATCTCTATTCCATACTCTAATAATAGTTCCTCAGATTTGTAGCATTTTTTAATGGTAGTTTATTTTTTTCCATTCTGCATTTGTTTTATTTTTCTTCTACATTACACAAATGATTAAGACCTAATGTGTAATGCTTAACAGAAGTGGTCACTTTCATCCAGTTCTTCATTTTTTGAAAGAAATGGTGTTAATGAGTCATTGAATATTATATTTACTATAGAGTTTTGCCATTTATAAAATGAGGCAGTTTTCCCTCTAATCTTATTCACCAATACATTTTATCATGTATAATTGATTTTTCTGCATCTATTGTGATAGTAATTATGTTTCTCTCATTAACCCATTAAAATATGAATTTTATGTATACATTTTCTAATATAAAACCAACCTTCTTAGATTCGGTTTGCTAGAATATTTTGTTTAGAATTTTTGAATCTGTGTTCATGAATGAAATTAATTAATAATTATCTTGTCAGTTTATGGCATGAGGCTTTCGTTAATCTCATAGAAATGGTTGGAAGTATTATCTTATTCTTCCCTCTATTAGCTGGAAGATAATATAGAACTTAGCAGTAGAGTCATCTGGGCCTTGTGTTTTCTTTGTTAAAATAATTTAAACTATGAACTACATGAATTCTTGTAGTACAATTTGAATTTTCTAATACTTCTTAAATCAAATTCAGTGAATTTCATTTTTTTTCTAGAAGTGTAACAATTTGAAGTTCTTAGATTTGTTGACTTAACATCGTTCCAAATAAGATGATTGTCATATCTTATTTGTTAATGTGTAACAAATATATATACTGTATATCTTTTTATACCTAATATTTATCTCAATTATACAATCCTTCCAGCTATCTGATTTAGTGAAGTTGTTGGCATTCTCTATTGTATACATTTGTTTTCTGATTAATTTTTTTCTCTTATTTGCTCATTATTTCTACTGTTTTTACTATGCTATTATTTTTCTAATTTATTAAGTTTGACAATTTATTAAGTTTTAGCCTTTTTCATGGTAGTAGTTAAAGCTATAAAATATCTTGCTTTGCAGTATTTATGTCACTACAGTTCTAAATATTTTCTAGTTTATATTATGATTCCCTCTTTTGGCCCATCAATTATTTAAAAATGTGTTTTAAAGTTTCTAATTGTGTATTCTTTTTCTAGCTATTTTTTTTGTTACTGAATACTAATTTAATTACAAAATGGCAATGAATGTGTCATATATTAGTCTTTATGGCATGTCATCTAGTCAGTTTACATGTAAAGTCTCCATGTGTGTTTAAAACATGGGTTTGAGATCCTATGTTCTCTATATACCCATTGACTGGTTTATTAACTATACTATTCAATAGATATCATTTATTGAATTTCTTTCCCTGCTTAATATTTTAGCTACAAGAGAGGTATGCTAATATCTCCTTTATAATGTTGTATGGTTTGTCTACTACTACAAGTAGCTTTGGAAATTCTGACTGACTATACTACATAATATAACTAGGTAAGTAAAGTTTTGTAATTAAAAATTTTTAAAAATATATTTTATCAATTATGCTATTATACTTGTCCCATTTCCCCCCTTTATTCCCCTCCATCCTGTATACCCCCTACTACCCACCTTCCCCCCTTTAGTTCATGTTCATGGGCCATAAATATAAGTTCTTTGGCTTCTATATTTCTTATACTATTCTTAACCTCCCCCTGTCCATTTTCTACTTACCATTTATGGTACTTACTCCCTCTACCATTTCCCCCATTTTCCCCTTCCTTCTCTCCTGCTAACTTTCCATGTGACCTCCATTTCTGTGATTTTGTTCCTGTTCTAGTTGTTTGCTTAGTTTGTTTTTGTTTTAAGTTTGGTTGTTAATAGTTGTGAGTTTGTTGTCATTTAACTGTTCATAGTTTTGATCTTCTTTTTCTTAGTTAAGTTCCTTTAATATTTCATATAATAGGGGCATGGTGATGATGAATTCCTTTAACTTGACCTTATCTGGGAAGCGCTTTATCTGCCCTTCCATTCTAACTCATAGCTTTGCTGGACAGAGTAATCTTGGATGTAGGTCCTTGCCTTTCATGACTTGGAATACTTCTTTCCAGACCCTTCTTGCTTGGTAAGGTTTCTTTTAAGAAATAAGATGATAATTCTTATGAAAACTCCTTTGTAGGTAACTGTCTCCTTTTATCTTGCTGCTTTTAGAGTCTCTCTTTACATTTAATGTTGGGTAATGTAATTATGATGTGCCTTGTTGTGTGCTTCCTTGGATCCAACTTTTT
>PVKM010010730.1:0-34444 GCA_004027735.1 Carollia perspicillata | reverse complement strand
GAGCCCCCAAAGGCCGCGTCAAATCCCACGTGGCATTAACCTTCCAGGACCACCTGCATGTGCACAAAAGAGTGTGGGCGGGTGTTTGTTTTAATATTGTTGATAAACTGAAAAAAATGGAGCCAACTTAAAAGCCCACTACTTGGCAACTGTTATAAATGATGGTACCTGCCGACCATGAAATGCTAAGTAGTTATTCAAAGAAGTAAGTGGAACCTCTCTTTGACAAAGTGGAAAATCTCTGAGACATTGTGACAGGTGAAAAAAAGCAGTTGTAGAAAGACACATATAGTCTGAAAAAAGTCTGGGAATGCTCCTCACCCTCCCCACCCCGCCTTCTTATGAGCGCCTATGTGATATACACACACCGTACAAAGAAGATATTTGGAAGAGGAATACTTAGCTGGTAATAGGGTTTGCCTCTGGACAGGGGCCAGGATTGAAGGTGACATCTGTCAGGGGACTCTTGTATCCTCAGTAAAATTGTAATATTTTAAAAAAGAAGAATGCATGTATGTGTGTATTTCTAATGTAGCATCAAAATTAATGAAAACAGTAAGACAAGACCTTTGAAGATACTAGGGAGAATAACCAGATGTACTGCTACAGGAGGGTACTTTCCCAGTTCTATTTTTCTGTATATCCTATGTTATAAGTCTATATTATAAAAATAGTCTTCATATTTTTTTTCAGAATGAGAATATATTTATACATTTTTGCAGCAAAAAAAAAAAGGAAAAAAGGAAGTAGCCCTTCCAATTCAGTAAGCAAGCCCAGCATCTAGGCGCAGTTAGGGGGAACTGAGGCCCAGGGAGCCCATGTGATTGCGAGCGGGTATGTGGTGAGTCAGTGGGGGAGGGAAGAAGAGGCCTTCCCCAGTGCCCACCCGAGTCACGTGATGCCAGAACACAGCCAACTGGCTTGTTTTGCAACCCAGGCAGGTCCTTTAACCACAAGCCTGCTGGCTGGCCCCGTGCGGCGGGGGAGATGATGCCAGTGCTCTTCCCTCCGTGAGTCATGCTTCTTCCCGCAATAGCTGGGGGAGGATGTGGAGAAATTAGGCTCCGGGGCAGAAGCTACTGCCCGTGGGCCCTGCCGGGCTGGGTGCCCTGGAGGCTGAGTTCCCAGATCAGGCTGCTGCTGCTGCAGGTGACCTCAGCCGTAGACGTGCACTTCAGACCACAGCAGTCAGTGTCTGTGTGGTGAGCAGACGCAGGTGGGAGGTTTGGGGGGCTTCTATTGAACGTCACGTGCACATGACTTCCAGGGCACTGGGAGCATGCATCATGATAACTTACAAGGCAGGCCTTGCTGCCCCCATTATACAGATGAGAAAACAGAGCTTCAATGGGAGTAGGTGTCTTGTTCAAAGTCTTAGATCCAAGCTAGCAAGTGGCTGAAATGGGATTGGAAAGCAGCCTCTCACTGTGCTCTGGTGGTTTTATTTGGCCAGAGAAGGGAGTGCTCACAGGCACATGTCCTTGGAGGTCATTTCTCATGGATCACACTCTCAGGTTTCCTGGCGGGAGGGGAAGGTCAGGTAAGAGAAGTGATGGCAGCAAGAACAATACATACTATTTCTGAGCACTTCTCTGCCCAGTATGGACTGGGTACTTTAGTTTCCTGTGCTCTTAACCCCCTCAACAGCTGGTGAAACATTATCTTCATTTGCAGATGGGCATACTGAGGCTTGGAATGTGAAATGACTATCTAACCACATAGCAGCAAGAAGAGGCAGGGTTCAAAACCAGGCCTGTCTGATTCCAAAACCTGCCCATAAGCACTTTTAACCTGAAGGCACAGATTCTGTGTGAGCCCCAGCTCTCAGCCCTCCTCCCACTCTGCAATCTGACTCTTGTCCATGAGACCAGTTCTTATTCATGCTTCAGTAACCCAGGGGGCATCACCTCCTCCAGGAAGCCTTCCTCAGCTCCACAGCCAGGGGTTATGACTGTGCCCGCACTACTCCCTAATCACATGTGCTTTTGCTGACACACGCTACCTGGCTTTGTGACACTTCTTACTTGTCTTTTTTCAGGGGACTATGTAGCCTTTTAGGGTAGAGATAATATTTAAGGGTCAATTTTATGTTTCAACTTGACGGAGCTTCGAAGGGACTGCCAAAGAGCTGGGAAAACACTACTTCTGGGTGTGTCTGAGGGCGTCTCTGGAAGAGATTAACATTCGAATCAGTAGACTGAGTAAAGTTCACCTTCACCAATGTGGATGGGCATCATCCAGCCTGCGGAGGGCCTGGATACAACAAAAAGGGGGTGCAAGGGTGAACTTGCTCTTTCCCTTGTGCTGGGGCACCCATCTTCCCTGCCCTCAGACCTCGGAGCTTCCAGTTCTTGGCCTTTCCAGCTCAGGCTGGCACTGCTCGGGCCTTTGGACTCAGACTGAACCCCACCAGCAGCCTTCCTGGTTCTCCAGCTTGCAGACGGCAGATCGTGGGCTTCCTGGTCTCCATAACCACGTGAGCCAATTCCTACAACAAATGTCTTTTGTAAAAGTCTCTATACATCTCTTTGGTTCTGTTTCTCTTGAGACTCTTGGCTAATACAGATGGTATCAAGTCCATCAATTATTTTTAAAGAACCTTTTGATCATGTTTTCCATCCAGAGGCTAGGGCAATGGTTACATCATAGGCTTCACTGACCCATAGATCTGAGTTCAAATCCTGACTGGTCTGGGTGATATTGGGCCAATCACTTGACTTCTCTCAGTTCCATCTGTAGAATGGAGATTCTAAGGTCCTCTTCTTGGTGTCGTTGTAAGGATTACATGAAATAGGTATGGGAAATGCTGAGCACAGTGCCCGGGGCACAGAGCACCTTAATATCATTAACCTCTGGTCTAGCCCGGTCTATGACTGGCTGGGGAAAGCATGGCTGTCCCTATACCTTTGGGAGGGCCTGGCTCCACGATCCAGTCCTGCCCATGACTTATAACTCCTTCCCCTGAGTGTATCACTCCTTGTTCTTCAGAAGTGGTGATTTACACCCAAATTGACACATGCAGAAAAAGGTTGAGTAGATGAGCTGTACAAATCTATTAGCCAAAATTCACATATAAATAATGTAATCAGTAAACAAGCATTTTGAGAAATGGTTGTACTTAATTCCACCCAAGGGAATTAAAATGTTACACCAACCACCTAAGGAAAAAAAAAGTCTTATCAATGTTCAGGGCTGGTGGGGCTGGGTTAAAGGAATCATACACACAGAGAGTACTTGTGACCATTCAAATTACAAATTTTGGGGACAATATATTGTTGCACCCTGATAGTTATCCTGAGAAAGTAATCTTGAAGAAAGGAAGAGGTATAAGCAGAGATGTTTATTGCATCAGTATCTATAACAGCAAAATCCTGGGTAACCTATGAAGGACCCATAAGGCAATGGTGAGTCAAATCATGGTCATCCATGTAAAGTCAGCACTGTCAATGACAAAGGTCTTGTAGAAACATACAAGGTGTTTACTATACTGTTACCTGGAAAGCAGAAGGTGAACCACAATTTGCTCTATGCAACAGCTGTGCTACATTTGTGTAAGTGTGGGTGAAGACGGAAAGGCCAAAAGCAGAGTGTTGTGGTGGTGGGGGGACTGTGGATTGCCTCTGATGCTCCTGTTGGACCCTCTTCCTGAGTCACCCTACAGGTGACCTGGAGAAGTCCCCTGACTTTGGGATTTCATGCCCAGAGTCCTTTCCCCTAGGCTGTCCAGTCCCTCTGTCTCCTGCAGCCAGGTTAGCCCATCGATTCCCCGAGGACAACTTCCATGCCAGCCTCAAGACACAAATACACGTAATGGCCTCTTATCTGGCTCCAGGAAGCTAACTGGCCCTCACCAGGGACTTCCAGAAGGCCAAAACACTCCGATCTGGACTGGAACTTTCTCTCAAGTGCCGTACAGCATCAGCAGAGGCTGGTCTTGATCAATGGCTCCAGAGAGCACTTACCGTAGTGGCAAATAGCCCTGCATGAAAGGGAGGCTGCCTTAGTCCTTATGGTACTGATGGGAACCCTAACAAGTTAGGAACTTTGCCTGAGCAGTGTGCACTCTTCATACACTTTTTCCCACAGGGCCATTAGACCAAGTCAAGTCCTGGATGAAACCATTTCTGTCTGGAAGGAACTCCAGAGGGGCCCATAAAGCAGCATGGAAACTACGCAGATTCCCAGCCACCCTCTTCCTCGGACCCTCTTGGGTCTGGCTGATGTCCCGTTGGCATCAGAGGCAGAATCTGCACTCCACTCCCACTCCGGTCTCTATCACAGATAGACCTTGGCTTTGCTCAGCTGTTGAGAAGTCATTCATTCCCAATCAACACCCAACCCTGCCACAAAACCATGCTCTTACCATCTGAGTAACCTGAGTAGCTAGAGTGGACTTCCTGGGAATGATTTCACCTTCATTGTCATTCATCTGTTCGTCTATCCATCCATCCGTCCTTCCACCTCTCCATCCATCTATCCATCCATCCATTTCTTCCTCAAATATTAATCACTCTATGCCCGACACTGTTCTAAGCACTGGGGACATGTCAGGGCAATGGTGACCCTGGAAATGGATAATAAGTGAATAAAGAAAAGATAAAAAGTTATGTAAAGGACATAGACCGGGAGTTCTTTTGTGGTGGAGAACAATGGGTAGGCACAAAGCAAGAAGTGGGGTGAAGAGCCTCCCAGGCAGAAGAAATAGCTGAGCCGAGGGCTGAGGCAGGTGCTGGGTGAGTTCGAGACATCTCACGCTGCTCCTCTTACTCCTCTTTCTTCTCTGTTTCTGCTCTCTGTGTCTCTCCATTTCATTGGTCACTTGGTTTTCATCCATATTTTGATGTTCGGCTGACTGTCTGAGTCTGGCCCCATTTCCCCCGTCTCTGTTTTCTTCATCCCCTGACTCTTTTCACCTCTCTAAGTCGATCACCTGTCCTCCGCCTTTGCCTTTCTTTGTCCTCCCTCCTGGTCCCTTAGCTCCTTTGGCTCTCTCTCCCTCTCCCCTTTATCACTCTGTCTCCACCTGACTGTGGCTCCATCCCTCCCCACCCCATCACCACCACCACTTTCACTCCTGTGCTGATGTGTCTTCCATTTCTGACCAGAGGCCACTGGGAAGCCCCTCTGATTGATTGATATTGCTCCTGGCAGGGGAGACCTTGAAATCATTCCCATGGCACATCTCTGGGAGGTGTTAAGCTGGCAGTGTTTTGTCTGTACCTGAGAAAGACAGGGTTTTTTAAACAAATATATACGTTCTTAGCAATCCAAGCATTTGTATTTCTCCACCGATCCATTACGACGTTGAGTGAGTATAAGCCTTCCCCGGGGCCTGGAGGAGCATTACAGAATGAGCCAGCTGCCCTGGGAAGTTGGTGGGGGTGGAGCGCGGGTGGTGCGGGGAGCAGACATTCTTCCAAAGGGCAGGGCCGGACCCTGTGCTCCGAGCACCTGACAAAGGGGCCAGTTTGTAGAAGGGCAGAGATTACTTTTGTTGGGGGAGACAGAGGAAGCTGCGTGATGCCCAAGCGTCACCTCATCTGGGACCGCCTTTTCCTGACCGCCTCCCCCACCCCCACAGAGATGTGCCGGCTCATCGTCATCTTTGTCGCTACTCTGCAATGTATGGATGGCTAGCGCAGCTCCGGAACTCTGAAGGATTCCTCTTCCCCACTGGACGTGAACTTGGAAAAAGCCATTATGAGTTCCTTAGCTTCACACCCGCAATGGCCATCCCTCAGCTTGTGTCCTGTCTGGCTGAGCCAGTTTCCAATTAAATGCTCACTGGGCAGGGCTGGGGGTGGGCCTATGCAAGTAACACGTGGTAGGTAGATGGCACTTAGGAAGCTGGGCAAGTGCCTTGGTTTCCTCATCTCTGAAATAAGGGTGCCAGGGAAACAGTGCAGGTGAAGGGCTTGAGACCTTGAGTAAATGCTCAGTGATGTGAGCTCATCATTCTCATCGCCAGGGCCTTGTCGGCCTCCGCAGTGTCACCAAACTCTTCAGGCTTGGGGAGCATACAATGAACTGGCCATAGAATCCTTGCTCTCTTTATTATGAATGGATAGGAGACTACAACTTTTTGGTGCAAATGGCTAGTTTCGATCTGTGTGAGTTCTTTTATTCTCCCAAATATGTTCTCTCAGACCCTGGGTATCTGTCCAGAGATAGTGGAAGAACTCAGGGGCCTTCTTGGGCACAGACGAGTGTGAGATCTTTCTTTCCTCACACTCGTCTGCTTTGTCTGGAAAGACCTCTCTGCCGTGTGGTTCCTTTCCTACCTCCTGACTGGCCCCGGGGGCCGGTTCCCACTCCTCACCAGTCAGAGCAGAGCTAGACAGTCCTCTCTCTGTCTGAGCATTTCACATAGTGTTTTAGAATGCTCCACTGATTTGATTCAAGAACTCTCTTCCATTTCTCTCTAGGTCTTTGCTTCACCATGTGTAAAACAGGAGTGTTTTATGACTTAAATGTGAAGAATCAATGAAAAAATGCATGAAGCATGCACTGAGACTCATGGTTATCAACACTTGTCTGTCCTCCCCTGAGTGGGAACTTTGTTTTTAGTACCATCAGAAGTTTTATTTCTCAATTCCCTTTGAAATGTTACATGCTGGTGTAAATTTCTAAACCTCAGCCCATCGATAGCTTCCCCCCAGCTATTCACAATGGCAGGCCAGCAACGAAAAAGAGTTTGGATGCTCATTGTCTGGGATGAAATTTACCTATGTTGATAACAAATCGTGGTCATTACAGACCTCAGTTTTAATACTTGCAACCAACAGCAAGAATGATGTGCATTTTCAGACATGTTTATAAGTTGTATCTTCTCATTGACAAAATAATATCCCCAGACACTAGGACACTGCAAAATTAGCTTTCCTGCCTTCACAGTCCAAGATTGTGATCTTGGAAGTTGTGGTTAACAATTTTAAAGCACAGTCAAAATAAAGTCTAGCTGTGCTCCTAGCTCCTGGGAAAAGCCAATGTGCTTTGTAGTGTTCATACCCTACTCTACTTGTCTTTCCTTTTTTTAAGCTCACTAATGGTTGTGTGTTTTTCTTTTCCTTTTTTTAAACTTTTTTTTATTGTTATTCTATTACAATTGTCCCAGTTTTTCCCCCGTGGCCTCCTCTCCCACTGTTGGTCCCCATGCTGTTGCCCATGTCCATGGGTCATGCATACATGTTCTTTGACCAGTCCCTTCCCCTTCTCCCCACTATGAATGGTGGCGGAGTGGGAACTCTTCAAGGGAGAAAACTCTCTTTGATTCGTCTGCGAAGACCTAAAACTGGCTGCCCACGATGGCAGTAGCCACAGACCACGTGTGCTTGCTGAGTGCTTGAAACGTGGCTAGTCCAACTGAGCAGAACTGCCTGTGTGACATGCACCCTGAATTTCGAAGATTTAAGGTAAAAAGCAGAATGTGAAATAACTGGTCAATATTTTTATATTGGTTAATGTGGAAATGATGATATTTTGGGTAGAGTGAGTTAAATAAAACTGGTAAAAATGGCTAACTTAGTTGTATTTTATGTTAAAATAAATGTATTAAACATATGGAAAATGCTATTCGTGTATAACAAAATAATTGTTAAACAACATAATTATTACTTAAATTGATTTTATTTATAACCTTTTTGAATTTTTTCTTTTTTTTTTCTCTTTTGAGTTTTTAATATGGCTACCAGAAAATTTAAAATTACGTCCATGGCTCATATTACAGTTGCATTTTACAGTGTTGCCCAGCAACATAGTGAAGAACCTGATCAGCACCAGTACGCAGTGCATGTGGACGGCGTGGGCAGATGAATGGGTCGATGGAGGAGAAAATAAAAACAAGTGACTAGGTAGACAAGCAAATAAAGTAATAAGTGGATGAAGGAACAGACGGAAATGGATGCATAGAAGGATGGCTAGATACACGAATGGAAGGAGGAACGAATAGAACTGATGGGGGATGAAAGAATGGCCAGACATAAAGAGACGATCAACTGGTGGGTGGGTAAGTTCCTAAGAAGATGAAACCAGTTAGCCCCTAAGTGCACACGTACATACACACGTACGGAAAGAGTAGATGCCTTGGGACACCAGGACTTGACTTTGACGAGAAGGCCTGTTCTTCTTCCTGGGCTCAGGGAGTGCAAGCCTGTGACCAAGAAGAAAGGTTTACCCTTGCTCTTGGGGAATTTATTATTTTAATTGTTAGCCTTCATCAGAGGTTATTGGAATTTTTCCCCTTAGACAGTTAATATCACTTGTAAATTATTTGTCACATCGTTGTAATTCTATCCAGATCCTTAACTTTCTAATCATGCATCTTTTATGGGGTCTCTTTTAAAGAAGCACTATAATTACATGCCAAGGGTCCCAGTAAATTTTATCAGGCCATAAAATATTATACTTTAATTATTTGGAAGGGGAAGAAAGGCAACTGTTCCTTCTGTAAGACTGGGGATCGATACCGCGGGGCTCAGGGTGGCACAGGCAGCTGCCGACGCCCTCCCCTTCCTGGGGCCCCTCCCTTTCCCGGGGTCCCTCCCAGAGCGTGTCCTTCCAGCCCCAGTGCTGTCTGCACAGCGCAGGGGGGCCCGGCGGGCCCAGCGATGCCCCTTTCTGGCTTCTCTGGCAGACGCTGGGCCATAATACGCTCCGAAGCGAACATCCTCGAAGTGGCCTCACGATGCACAGAAAGTCCGAGAGACGGTTGGGGAGGATGCTGTTATTCCACGATTTTCACAGGTGAGAAACCTTAGACCCAAAGGGCGACTAGAGATGGGGCTCTGACTGCGCCCTTCTGACTCGGTGGTGACGTTTTTCCTTCACGGTGCCATGCTTGCTACTATGAACTCAAACCGGAGAACAGATATGTGCTCAGTGGGGTTTCAGAGTCTCAGGGGTTTGAAAGCAGACATGCTGTGGCACCAGGGTGTTGCATCCAACACTCCAGTCACTGAAGTACATGTGTTTCGCTAGGTTTCCACTGTGTGCCAGTCCCTGGGGCTAGACCGGAGCAAAAAACAGCAAGCCCCATCGAAGTGTCGAAGTGTCGATGGGGCTTGTGCACTTAGATGGTGGGAACTGTGCCTGTGGTAAGTGCTAAGAAGAGGGACTTCGAAAGCTTAAAAGCAGTGACTTTTAATGAGCTGGGGAGGTCAGAGAAAGTCTTCCCGAGGAAATGAGTGATTTGCTCTCCGAAGGCTAGGTAGGAGTTCACTAGGGAAACAGAGGAGGGAGGAGTGTTTTAGGGGAGGGAACTGCAAAGGCAAAGGGCCTGTGGTAGGAAGGCCCGGGAAATAATCCAGGGTGGCCAGAGCAGAGTTACTGGTGGGAGACTGGGACAAGGCTTGGTGCAGTGTCAGGGACCACATCACACAAGGCCTAGTGAGCTTCTGGTTTTTATTTTAAGAACATTGACTCTTCGGGTGAAGGTTCAGGTGAGGAAAAAGAAAAGTGTCCAAAAGCAGTGCGGGCGGGGGAAGACTTGGTTCAGAAAGGGAGGAGCAGAGCTCTAAGCACAGGGGTAAATTCAAGAACAGAAGGAAGGCAGGGAATGGTGAGTAATCCCCTCTCATCTCTCTGGGTCTTGACTTAGATGTCATTTCCTTGGGGAGACCTCCCATGACCCCCAACTGGGCTGGGTCCCCCACCCCCAAAGAGTGGCCCCCACCCGTCACTTCCCCTTTCATAATGTACAACACTGTTACTGCCATGTCTTACTTAATGGTCTCTTCCCCTCACTGGAGGTGGGCCCCATCCATGAGGGCCAGGATCAGCGGTGTCTAGATCACTGCGACCTACCCTGCCCCCAGCCCAGGACTTGGCCCAGAACTGGCAGGCCACAGGCAGCACTGAATGAGCGTATCATCGAATGGGGCACCCAGGAGAGGTGGAACTTACCAGGGGCATGTTTCCCCGCTACTGACCCCCCGCCCCGTCCCGCCCTCTCTTCCTCCCTCCTTCACTTCCTTTTTTTGCCCTAAAGCTGAACTCCTCCAAGTCCCTGCTCAGGGGCTGTGATCGGAAAGGAACGATGAACATAGGAGAATGTTGCTTAGCTCTGCTCTGAAATAGTCCATTTCCCCAGAAGGGCTGCCAGGCACACGTTCACTATACAGATGAACTACCTTGTTTCAGGAGGTGAGATGACTTGGTCAAGGCTGCTCAGAAGGAAGAGGACAGAGCATTTATGAAACTCCTCCATGTCACCCCCTTAGAGTGACTCATCCTGTTACTGCTAATTATCTCAGGGTGAACTCTTTTGGGTGAACCCTTGTGGTTACAGGCTGGTGAAATCCCCAGCAAACGTTTCTGCCTCAAGAAAGTTGTGTTTAATATATCAACAACAATAATCATATGCTAATGGTAGCTAGAGTTTACGCCAGGAACGTCCCCAGTCTTTTATGGCAGGGGTCTGCTGGCCAAATCCTAGTTTTGTAAAGGAGGTTTTATGGGGACCAGCCAATGCCAACTCGCTTACAGGTGTGTCTGTGTCTGCTTCCTGATGTGATGGCAGAACTGAGGAGTTGTGGCAGAAACCGTGTGGCCCTCGAATCCTCAGATAGTCGCTATCTGGCCCTTACCAATAAGGTTTGCCAATCCCAGTCCCGGCTTTATCTTCATCATTGCAGCATGGTGGCCTAGGTCTTATCATGTCCATTTTACAGAGAACAAAACTGAGGCTCAGACAGGACAAGTAAGTTTCTTGAGGTTTCATAGAGACAGGAACCCAGCAATTCTGTCTTTAAAACTTGTGATCTTTCCTCATGTGCTCTACTGGACATGACAGTGTCAGTCTGACCTTCAGGAGAAGGCAGGTGACCAATTTCTAACAGACTCTAGAAGTCCAAAGTCTGAGTGCTCCAGCAGCATTTTCTTTTAGGGCGAATGCTCTGGTTATCCATTGGTACCTAAAGATACCCTTCGATGAGTAACTGCAAACAAGGGCGATCATTTAGTCTGCTCTCAAATCTGCAATTTGAGCCGAGTTTGAGAGGGACAGCTGCTTTCCACACTGCATCAGCTAGACAGTTCCAGTAGGGCTAAGGATCGACTTCCAAGACAACTCTGGCTCTGGCTTCTCCTCCGTAGGACCCTCTCCACGGCGTGTCTTGGGCTGCCTTGCAGCACGGTGGCTGGATTCCAAGAGGGAGCATCCTAAGAGGCAGGAGGTGGAATTTTGTCAATCTCTTAAAGCCGAGGCCTGGAAAGTGCACAGGGCCACTTCTGCTATGGGTATTGGCCCAGGTGTCTCAATGCTGCTTAGATTCAAGGAAGGGGACAGTGAGAAGAATGGCAAAGAATGTTGAAGCCATATTTTAAAAACGCCACAGCAAATCTTCATATTTATCTTAGGGGCCCCTTGGATTATCACTTTGGTTCTTGTTAGGGTGACCTGGTCATCTCTGTTCAAACTCAGAGACACTAGGAGAATGAAAGGGAATGCCACAGATGATCAGAGCAGGCAATGAGGGCCAAAACGAACTCTCCCGGACAAACCAGGTGTATAGGCGCCCCATCCCTGGAGGCAGTGATTCATGTCCTATTGATGTGCCCAAGTCACCTGGGGAAGGCTATATGAAGATCACTGTGTTCTGTTTAAGTGTGAAACACATTTGGGAGAATCTGAATAAGCCGTTTTAGAATAGTCATCTTTTACCTGTGTGCGCCGTCTTCAGTTATCTGGAAAAGTCTCTGCTTCCCCGAGTTTTCCGGTTAGCCACACTGGGGCTGCGACATAAGGCCCCTCAGACACACAGCGCCCCAAATGCTACTGGCTGGGGCTGCCCCGGTCTCCCTGCTGAGGGAGGGCTCATTCCGTGCTCGGCTCAGTGCTAGATCCTGGAAACGCAGAGAGAGGTAAGACGCCATCCCGTCCTGCAGGGACAAACAGAGCAGTATTGTGGGAGCCCCCCCTAAAACCAGCTAAATGAGAAAAATCCAGGAAGTTCACACAAAGAAGATGACATTCGGGCTGGACGGTTTATTTATTTATTTATTTTTCTAAATATCTTTTTTTAAAAAAAATTCAAATATCATTCTGATCATTCATGGTTGAAGAACGTTCAACTAATAAACCCCCAAAGAAACAGATGTTAGAAATTGGTCTTCGAACACTGCAGCCAGTGATGCCCCGCTTGCCTGTGATCTCGCCGACGCAAAACCACCTCTGCACCTCGGTGGCCACCAAGCCCTTCAGCAGAGCTTCCTCAAGTGTGAGCTGTTTGAAGGTACCTGTCTGAGCACCGTGGACTCTCTTTTTACAAGCTCTGAGTAGCTGTGGGGATCTCAGCAGGGGTTGGAGGAATCAGCACAACCTTGGCATACGGCCAAAATGTGGCCAGCTGAGGTTTCAAGGAGGTCACAACCACATTTACCGGCACTGGGGGGCCTTCTCTGCAAGGTGATGGGCAACTTGGGCCATGGTTGCAGGATGGAAAATCTGTGGCCCTTCTGGCCAGCTGAACTTCCCATTGATTGATTGATTGATTTTGATTACCTAGTATGTCTCAGGCATCTTGCTAAACGTTTACATGTACCACCTCATTTCATATTTAGAGACACCTCAGAGAGGTGGATGTTATTACCATCCCCATTTTACAGATGAGAGAACCGAGGCTTAGAGAGGTGAAGTAACTCACTTAAGTCTCTTCAGGTAACAAGTAGCAGAAGCAGAACAGGCACTGGGAATGGAAGGAGGAAAGATGAGTAGGAATTTCTAAAACCTTAAAGAAGGAGTGGGCATTTCGGGCAGGAAACTAGCAGCTGTAAGGACAGACAGGTGGTATAGAGCTTGGGAAGCCTGGGGAGTAGACGATCATTGGGGGTTTCTGATGCATAGTTGGGGTACAGGGCATGATGTAGTGATGTTGTGGCTGGGAAAGAAGTTTGCAACCCAGAGGGCTTGGCATTTTTCTCGCAGGAACTGGGGCTCCTTCTGAGTGTTGAAGAGAGTGGACCAACACCAGCCATCCTGAGCTTGGGCCCCTTGCCCATCTGGTGTGAGCCATGGACTGGAAGCATCACCCAGGAGCTGCTTAGGAAGGCAGCATCGCAGGCCAACTGGATCAGAACCTGCATTTTAAAAAGATCCCCAGGTGGTTTCTCTGCTCGTGGACATTTGGAAACACTGACCTAGCACGCTGCAGTCCAGAGTTTATAACTTTACAACATGTTTGCTCACAGTCAAGAGCTTCCGCTGATAGTTTCTCATTGTGAAAACCTGAGCGATGGCCTACAAGAGATTTAGGGGAGGATCTGAGGTTAGCAACATCAATAACTGTAATCCATTCATTAGATTTTTTCCCTGGTTGTTCTATTGACTCTATAGCCTGGACCCTCAGCAGTAAAATCAGACCCAGCTGTGGTTTCCCGCCACCCCTTCCACAAACTGAGCCAGCTAGCTCGATGGCACAGTTTTGTGGGCCACTGGCCGGCACCATGGCTCATGGGGCCCTCATACCCTGAGAGTCCCCTTATATGATGGACTGGGTGCTGGTGTCTGGGAGCAGGGACAGAGGTAAATAGACTCTCTGGCCTGTCCACTTCACAGAATGAGTAACACCGACTAAAAGGGAAGGTGATGTGGATGTTTTACCAGGGCAGTGTTTGCTCCGGCTGAGTGGGGGCCCAGGGCCTGAAACGGGTCCCTCTGATGGGCATATTCCCTGCCTGCTAGTGGATGTTCGGCGGCAGAAGTGAGGGTAGACTCTGTGTGTGCTTGCGTGTGCGTGTGCATGTGCGAATCTAAAAGGCTTAGGATGCAGAGATGTTGGCCTTCACATTTTCCTCCTTATCGTCCAGGAATCTTAACTGATGTCAGAAGTGGTGGTGAGGCTTAGAATGGGAGCTGCCCAGGTATTTCCATCTTTCCTTCTTCCTCCCTGATCTTTTCCACGAACATTTCCTCCTGCAGGCCGAACAGTGAGGTGGGGAGCGGTGTTTGGTGGTGGGGAGAGCAGAACTGGCCCTGGACCTGCAGAAGCTCACAGTCTGGTAGGAGGGAGGACAGAAGACAAGCAAAAGGATGAGACCGGTGCTGTGTTTTAAAGAGAGGGGGACACAGTCAGTGCTGGGGGACCAAGAGGAGAGACCTCTGGCTCCAAGTGGAAGACAGCTCTGCCCTTCCCCACCTTATGCCTTCGTAAAGATGCCCCATCCTCTTGGCTCCTCAGAGTGTTAGTCCGTGTCAGGGTTCGGCTAATTTCCCCTTTCAGAGTTTGGATGAGGATGAGACAATGTAGGTGGAAGTATCCAGCCGAGGATGTAGCACATGATTGGTATTCATGGACTCCTGGCCCCTAACCTCTGACTCCAAGCTGGGCCAGCCGTTCTGGCTCATCAGGGGTAAAAAAACCTAAGGGACTGGTTTCATTTCACAAACCACGCTTGTCCCGAGCTCCTTCCTGTCTTGCAGGGAAGTGACTTTTGTCTCGTGCAAGAAGACACATGTGGTGATGGCGTGCCCCAGGCAACCAGAGGGATCTTGCAAAATGTAAGATTCCCTCATGCTGCAGAAGAATGGAAGGCAGAGAGGAAGTGGGACCCCTCCTTCTTGCTCTGGGAGGCTGTGCTGGCTTTGGCATCTGAACGCCATTCTTACGAAGATTGATTTTGAGTGGTTTAGGGACTTGCCCTGAAAGTCTTTCTTCCTCTCCTTTTCCTTTTCCTTCTTCCTCTTCCTCTTTTCCTCTTTAACAACATGCCTTCTGTGCACTTCCTTAAACCGTCTCTCATAGCAGACAACCTCAGGAAATAGTGACCCCACATCTGCTCTGTTGGGCTTGGCAGGAAGGCTGGGCAGGTGCCAGAGAACATGGGGCAGTGTTCCCAGGAGAGCAGTAGGCATGGGGCTGGCTCACAGAATCACCGAGACTCCAGACACCTGGTGCGAAGAAGGCTTAGGCCCAGTGGAGAGGGTGGGAGTTGGGGCCCCCATTCTTCCTCCCATTGGCCAGATTCTACTCATTCTTGAATGCTCAGCTCAGAGGTATTTTCCCCTGCAAGCCTGATTTTCTTGACATCTGCAAGGTCTTTGGTCTTAGCAGCAAGTGATGACTAAGCCTTCCTGGGAGCAGCCGGTTCTTTGCTGTCCTTTGAAGGGAGAGTGAGTAACGGGTGTACTTCTGCATTGTGGCTCAGTATCCCCCTGGGGTGACCCACGCCGCTCACTCACAGTGCCCACACATAGGCATACCCACCAGTGCGTGCACGCTGACTTCCACCAATCTGTGCACTTGCACATAACACACAGGTGCAGGCACCTGCACCACTCGGCTCACACTCCCCTCCACCACCATGGCCTTCTCACCAACTCCATTAGGGAGCTTTATTGCCTGAGCGTTCAGGTGTTTGTAGACCTGACATTGTAAGTGACTGAGTGGGCCTTTTGGTGACACTCCCATAAAACCTCATAAATCGCCTCTGTGCAAAGTCGTATGCACATTTTAATTTTCCTCAATAAATACACACATTCTTATTTCCTAACAGCTCCAGCCTTGGCTGAGTGCCCGACCCAGGGGTCCAATTCCTGCGCATTTGGCCAGGGTATAGTGTGGACAGGTATGGGGACAAGAATGGGGACAACCACTCTGCTGGTTGTTTGAGCCCCAGGACATCCTCAGGGATTTGAGATAATAGAGGTCTGATTTGAATGAGAATTAGGGGTCATCTTACCCAGTTGCAAAGTATGCTCCTCCCCTTGCAAACGACTCGCTTTTCACTTGTTCATTTATTCCAGCTGTACTCGTTTTACCAAGGTTTTAAGCAGGAGCTACTATTAAGCCAGTTTTCAGACATGGAAGCTGAGGTCAAGACCAGGGCCTGGGAATATGCATTTAAATAATACCTTAGCTCATCCGAGAGAGGTGGTATTGGTCACACTTTGAGCATGTAGGTCTTTTGTGATTATGATTTGGGTCTCAAAATATGACCATAATTTCCCCTTTCTTAAAATAAACACACCTTGGAAACAATAACTTTGAAAAACGTAAGGAGCAATTTTGAAAACAAACTTTGGAATTGACCCCTGCCAGAGAGGCCAGCTGTCTGTCAGCTCCCACGGACAGTGCAGCAGCCCTCATCTCTCATGGCTTTGCCATGACTTTGATGCACTGCCACTTGCCTGTCTTTGAAAAATATTTTTGTGACTTACAATTCTATGTATCTTTACCCCTCACAAAGCTCTTCTAGTGGGCTGTTCTCATCTCCAGTGTACGGACTAGGAAGCAGAGATGTTAAGTTTTGGCAGAGCCTGGATTACGAAGCCAGCTCTCTGACCTCCAGTAGGGCCCATGTCCCCTGCACAGTGTTGCCCAAACCCTAGCTGCTGTTAGAGAGGGATGAGCTTACAGGGGGCCAGAGGGATGTGTTAAGGGTCCCAAGGTTGCAGTACACATTCCCTTGCAATGTAATTTCATGGAATGGAAAGAAGGCAGACAAAAGGCAGGTGAAGGCTGGGGCCAGGGATGGGAGAGTCTCTTACTGAGCGCTATTTAGTGCTATCAAGTAATACTAATTAGGTATGACGTCAGGAGCAGAGGGGTTGAAATATCCAACAAAAGAGAACCTTTTCTCTGAGGCTTTTAAAGTTAAAAGCTTGCTAAAGTAGAAGAGGGGGAAGTATGGAGCTCACATCATTGCTTTGATTTGGTATTCTGGGAGGCCCATTACCAAGGAGCCATCAACTGTCTATGATGGCCACAGAGAAGAGGAGACAATGGGCCACAGGAGAGCCCCACTGGCTCTGATGCTTTTGCTTCCCTCTGTGAGTCCCCCAAATTATACCATCAGTAAGCGGGACCAAATATGTTCTCGCCTCTGGGGAATGCCCGCTGAGTGGGGTGCTGGAGCACGTGCATTCAGCCATCGCTTACAGACTCTGTGGTCATCGAGAGGCTTCCAGAATATTCTATGAGGGAGATATTGACATTACCCTGACTTTTCTGACCTAGTCATGCACAGTCAGAAGCTCCGGGTAACCCAGCATGTTCTCTAAAGCCTGGGCCTCCCTGATTCCTACTAGCCTTGCTACCTACTTCCTGCTTTGCTCCAATGAGATGTCACCCAGGAGTCTCTTGGCACCTCCTGTCAACTGCAGGTCTGATGGCGGCAGGGATGACAGTTTTACATGGGTTCAGTGACATGAACTCCCATTCATGAAGGTTGATATGGCTAAAGCAACTGCCTGGTGTTCTACCTGCTGATACGATCAACCAACTCTGAGTCCTTAGTACGGCACCAATCCCCAGGGAGCCAGCCTGGTGACAGGGTGATCACACTGAATTGTTTCTATCCTGGAAGGGGCAGTGTTTTGTTCTCATTAGAATAGACGCTTTCTCTGGATATGGATTTGCCTTCTCTGCCCGCCATGCTTCTGCCAAAGCCAGCACGAATTCACAGAAGGCCTTGTTCACCACCACAGTGGTCCACATAGCATCACCTCTGACCAAGAAGTCACTTGACAGAAAATGACCATCACCAAGGAGTTCACGCCAGTTAAATTCACTGGACTTGCAATGTTCTCCATCACCCTTAAGCAGCTGACCTGATAGAATTCTGAAATAAGCCTTCTGAAGACTCTTTATGGCACTAGCAGGGTGGCAGCAATTTGTGGGGCTGGAATAATAATGTCCTCCAGTAACGGCGCTATGCCAGTGACCAAAATGACACTGGTTTTCTCCACAGCCAGGTTGGGGGGATGAGTTCCTCTTACGTCTACCCCAATGATCCAAGAGCAAAAGTTTTGCATTCTGCTCCTATGATTCTAAGTTCTCTTGATCTCGAAGATTTAGAGCCCAAGAGAGAAGTGCTCTTACGCAGAGACCACAGCCATGGGTCATTTAGATGGAAGCCGAGACTGCCTCCCGGCTCTCTGGATGCCTCATGCCAGGGAACCCACAAGGAAGGGAGTTCCTGTGCTGGCTGGCACAATGGACCCTGAATACAAAAGAGAAATTGGATTGTCAATGTGCAATAAGGGTGAAGTGGAGCATGTCTGTGTTTTAGTCTGTTCAAGCTGCTATAACAAAATATCACAGACTGGGTGGCTTATAAACAACAGAAATTTATTTCTCACAGGTCTGGAGGTTGAAGTCTAAGGTCAAGGTGCCAGCATCTGGTGAGAAAGCACTTCCTGATGCATGGGGGCCTCCGTGTTCTCACAGGGCAGAAGGGTCAAGAGGGAGCGCTCTGGGGTCTCTTTGATAAGGACACTAATTCCCTTCATGACCTGGTCACCTTTCAAAGTCGCCGCCTCAACATACCGTTGTGGATTAGTTTTTTACGTATGAATTTGGAGGGGGAGGCACAAACATTCAGTTTATGGCATTCTACTCCTGGCCCTCCAAAACTCATGTTCTTCTCATATGCATAATACATGAATTACATCCCGACAGCCCCCAAGTCTTAACGCATCCCAGAGTGAACTCTGAAGTCTAAAATTTCTAAGTCTCATCTAAATAGCGTCTAAATAAGATATGGGTGAGACTCAAGGTATGATTCATCCCGAGGCAAATTGGTCTCCCGTTGTGAACCTGCGAATCCAGACAAATTATGTGTTTCCAAAATATAATAGTGTGACTGGCATAGGATAGACACTCCCATTCCAAAAGGGAGAAATAGGAAAAAAGAAAGAAGTAATGGGTCCCACGCAAGTCTAAAACCTAATGGGGAAAATGACATTAGAGCTTATGGCTTGAGAATGATCTTTTTTGGCTTAACGCTCCACCTTTGACCCACTGAGGCTGCTGTCCTGCCCTCACCGTTCTTACAGGTTGAAGTCACATAACTTAATGGGACAAAAATAACAGAAAGTCCTCCCATATTACCAAGTATTAAAATGGTGTGCTTTTCTATTCTATGACTTTGTTCATGTCTGGTAGAAAGTGTTATGGTTTGTTAATAAATGCCCTCCACATTTATTGATAGGTTATTACTAAGATGCTCTATGTTTTCAAACAGATATAGGAGACATTATATATTTTTACAGTTGTAAAACTGATAGATTTCTATTTAATTTCCAGTATGCTATAATTGCCATATTAAAAAAGTATATTTAATTTACTCGGAGGCAGTAAATGATCCCTATAGTTTTAGGCTCGCCTCATCCATCCTTGTGGTCATAGTGAGAGAATTAAAAGAATGCCATCTTTTCCAGTAACTGTAAAACTCATATACTTGCATCTTGGACCCATAGTTTGGACCACTGATGGAACCACATGGGATGGGAAGGGGAGAGGAAAGAGGTGTGGTGGGAAGATCCTGACCATAGATGATCCATTGCAGTGGAGATGGCCAGATGGCTGATGATTGCAGGGAAGATGGGCAGGGAAATGACGAGGGAGATACACACATGGGCTGTGGATTTGGACACAGAAGCAGGGATGCTGGTTGAGGTGGCAGTGGCTTGTTGGTGACGGTGAGAGTGAGGTGGAGTAGATGTTCTTTCTTGCTCCAGGTCCTCCTAATTCCAAGACCGCAGTCCAGCAAGATGGTGCTTCCAACCCCATTAGGGGAGACATGGGACTTCCTGTGGTTCTCGCCTTGAAGGCCAAAAAGGGCTGCACATTTGTCCTGGAAGGAATTCAACGGTGTCTGAGTCAGCAAGCTCCCCAGGCTGGTGGAGACAGTTCGCAGGGTATCTCAGAAACATACCTATGTATGTGAGCAGAAAAACAGAGCAAAACAACCCTTCACCACCAGAATGGCAGGAAATGTGGTCAGCGTTCTTTGAGCACCGGGGGAGGTGAAGCCAAGATGAAGGTCATTGGCTTTCACTAATGAAGAGACACAGAAACTGCTGATTTGAAGAATAATAATGGAAAAAAGCACCCTGGGGGACATTTTATTGCACTTAGAAAATGTCCAGTTCCATCCTTCATATAAAAAATAAAAAAGACGTGTTTTGATTTTTCATAAAAAGCCAATAGATTAATATAAAAAGAAACTGTCCCCAGCCAAGAACTGAGCCAGAGCTGTGTTCCTGTGTATGCCTGAGCTGACTCCTCCGGCCTCATGTGAGTGTCTGCATTTGGCACACAGATCCCTTGTTCTGTAAAAACTATTTCAGGAACACTTTGAAAAGGCTGCCGAGTGATGGCTGCCTCATTTGGGATTTATTATAATATCATTAGGACGGGTTATATCACTTGGTATAATGTCAGACACATTGTAGCCTGTGGTTTTATGATGTGGACAAATATCACACTCAAGAATAAGACGGTTCTGAACAAATCACTTCCATCTGGGTCCTACTGTAAATAGAGACTCTCCCTTCTGCTGTGGGAAGACTTATTCGGACCCGTATCTGGCCCCCTGACCTTGTAAACTTCAGGGTCTTTCTTTTCTAGACTTCCTTCCTCCTCAGTTTCCTGGGGCATCGGAGAGAGGGAGAGACCCCAACACTTAGCTGAAGGGGGCGGTGCTTGTTAGGAAATGCAGGGAGAGGGCCTTAGCTTTTAGCCAGTGCTTGGCTCTCTCTGAACCTGCGCGGGACATTCCCATCCGTATCACCTCACTTTGTCCTCCCAACAAACCCACAGAGTAAGTCGGTACCATGTAGTTGTTTCTCGAAGACCTATGGAGGGAGCCTTGATGCAATTAAAGCTGTCCTACTCAAAGTCTGAACACTAATAAATAAGTGAGAGAATAGGGTTTTGAGGCTCATCTGATTCCATAGCCTGCAACCTCTCATGGTACCACTCCATGTAACAGTTTGTGTTTCAGGAACAAACCATTCATGGGAGGGGAGGGGTCAGGACACGTGGGTGCAAGGTGTTTTTAGCTAAAGACACGGTCCTTTTAAAAGCAAGTAGGAGCATGGTGTAACCCCCTTGGAAAACTATTTGGCCATTTCTAATAAAGTTCAATCTCTGCACCCAGAAATGTCATCTCCAAGAGAAATGAGCACCTATGTCCACAGAAAGGCTTGTACCAGAGTGCTCATGGCAGCCGTTTCGTAACAGTCCCGAACTGGAAGCCTCCCACATGCTCATCAGTGGGACGTGGATAAACACATTGTAGTGTGTTCATATAATAAATTGCTACACCGGATTAAAGCTAATAGACTAACGATAGTTCCAATAACATGGATCACCCTCAAATGTGTCATCCTGAGCTAAAGAAGACAGACACAAAAGAGGACAATAATGCATGACTCCAGGTACATAAATTTCAAGAGTGAGAAAAATTAAATGAAGATGAAAGAAATCACATCGTGTTTAGCCCTGGGGTAACTGGTAGGTACTGCCCAGGAGGTCCCATGAGAAAACTTTCTGAGGCTCTGGAAATGCCCTATGTCTTGACCTGGGGGGTTTCACATGAGTTTATGCATAGGTAGAAATCTATTGAGCTGTATGTTTAAGATTTTACTATTTATAGATTAATCCTCAATCAAAAAGCAGAAAATCATAGAGTTAGAAAAATTAGGGCAAAGTAGTCCAACTTGCCATTTCCAGGTTTGTTTGTTTTTTTCTGGAAACTGGCTTCTTTTGTCAATTTTGACTTTATTAATAAAAAAGTAGTATGGAAATGTGGAAAGGTATAGGCCATGTTGTAATGCCAGACGTGGGATCTTCAAAGAGAATCACTAAATGAATGGTTGATTGATTTGTTTCCTGGGCTTTTTAATATAGAAAATGAGGTGTCATCCTCTCCCCTTGATAAGCTGTAATACGCATCTCCCACCTGCCTCCTGTCCGTTCTCCTCTTCCTGCCTTCCTCCCCCTCCAATCGCTATCACATTTGTGTTACATGGAGTGTAAGGGAACAAGAGGTTTTAGGAGAAAAGAAAAAAAAAGAAAAGTGAATAACTTTCATTTTGGTGTTGAAATATAACGAAGTACTTTGCATAGCTTGTATTTTTTTTTTTCAGATCTCACGGGTCAGCTCATAAACTGGCATGGCGAACTATTTATTTCTGCCAGAAAAGACAGTCAAAATGAGAATGTTAATTTATTTGAACAGATTTATGTCAAATTCTCTCCAACAAGCAATGCCAGGACGTTTCAGGGGTGCCGACTGTCAAGGAATTCGCTGCCTTCGTTCCCGTTCCCGTAATGAGGGTACGTGCACACTGGGATGGATGTCTACGGGATTTTTTTCACTGACACCATTGATCTCCATGGTCTCTGTGGAGCCTAGGTGAGAACAATTCTCAAGTAAGTTGAGACCATCTGCACAGATACTCTGAGTAGTTCACACGACTCTTCTATGCTGCGTCATGAAATAGCTACGCAGCTTCTTGCTTCTCTTTATGTGGCTCTGGGTTACTTGGGCCAGAGACTGCTGCTCAGTCTTCGCTTTGGTTGCCTGAACATGACTCTTTAGCCTCCCTGCCCTTCTGTGTGGGTGGAGTTGATGACCTCGATATCTGGCTAATGGCATCTTCTTAGTTTGCAGCGATGGCTGTTCTGAATACACGAGGGAGAATGGCGAATGGGTCTGGGCAAGTGGAAAAGTCTAACTTTGATGGTGAAAATGCAGATAACTCTTGCAGTCAAGTCAGTTCTCTGTTCCTACTCCCCACGCACTAGGATGTCTTCTGCTATTCTGTAGCAGAGAAAAAGTGTGAACACAGTCTGGACTATCTCTGGTGCAGCCCAAGTTGTCTGGGCTGGCACAAAACCGAAGATGGAAGAGCCAATTGCTGACCTAAGCGATGTAAGCCTGCTTCCCAGCGCAAGGCTGGATTTTGGTCACAATTACTCATGGATGCTCATGGTTATCTGGACCAGGACTCACACCCTCCCTGTTCGTGGCAGGAAGTCATGTCTTTCCAGAGGATGTGAAGTTCATAAAATCCTTCTAAGTACCGAAGTCTGTGAATGCTATTAGTCTGTGAAATATGAGGATAAGAGGACCAATGTTTTTTTCCCTTAATTTAAACCCTCAGACTTTAATTTCACTCTGTTCCTTATAAAAAAGATGTTTTCTCAGCTACATTGGGACATTTCAATTTTTAGTCTGCTGAGTTTTGAACAATGTCTGAATGTGTTCATGTTTTCTTTTCCACGCACTGTGGTCATTCTTTGCTTACTTGGTCAATTGCACAAATATTTATTGAGTACCTAGTATATGCTAGGAATAGGTCTAGGGAATGGGAACAAAGAAGCAAAGGAAGTAGACAATATTGCTGTTATTACAGGGCTTATATTCTAGAGGGGAGACAAATAGTAAAGGAATAAACAAATGTGCCCTGCTAGTTAATGAGATGTGCTATGAATGAGAAACAAAGTAGGGTTTGGACATGTGATTTAGTTAGAGATAAGGAAAGGACTTGGTAATCAGGAATCAAGAAACGGTTTGTCCCCAACCCCTAACATTTAAAATGGTGATTGACCTTAGCCATGGTTTAGAGTAGGGGGACCAAGGGGAAGTTTATATCAGAGCATTTCATAAGTTGCTTCTGAGTAAACATTAGATGACCTGCTTGTTCAGCAGGTCTGTGAGTCCCGGGATCTCTGGAGAAGGCTCACTTGCCTCTCCAGCCGACACAACTTCAGCCTCCCAGTATCCTGATGGCTCTTTGATGGATGCTCTTAGATGCCCAGATTCCTCTCGTATTGTGCAGAAATGTTTGCCTGTTGCTGGCTCCCATCTACTTTCTGTCAGTGTTTATCTGTTCAAACTTAGCAACGTTGTCAGCAGGACAAGGGCCTTTTATTAAATATGACACTTTTTTTTAAAGCAGCAATGACTAGAGAGAGAAAAATGCCAGTAACCAAGTATTGTACTTGCGGATCTTGTACGGATGTTGGGGCAGTGCGTTCTCCCGTGTTTGTCTAGCAGTCAAGTCTAGATTGCAGGCTCAGAAAGGGAAAGAAATAATGGCTGGTTAAGAACCACCCAAAGAAAAGACAGATCCTATAGAAAGAAATGGGGCCATGGAAGGCAGACCTCAGACCAGAGAGATTCCCTCTTTGAAATTTGCCCCTGTAGACGCAAGTATCCAGGATGTATGATTCCAGGATGCAAGTCCATGCTTCACCTGGGGGTGCAGCCCCATGACTGTATGGACTGGTAGCCTGGAGACGCTTCTACGGGACGAGGCCAGTGCAGGCAAAGAACCACGGCTGGCAGCAGCCAACTTTCTGTGACGCCACGAGACAACCCTGTTCTCTGAGAGCGTTCAGTAAAGGTACAACCCCTGGGGAAGGTGACGTACCCACCAGCGTTCAGCAAGCACTTCCTTGTGGCCCCAGTGATTTCATTTCTACACATGTGACCTCAGGAGACACATTTATGCAGCATATGCACAAAGATTATTTATTGAATCCATACTTTTGGTAAGAGATCATGGGGAACAACCTCAAATAAGTAATCAAGCATCTTTCAAAGTTAGGAAATGAGACATTTATAGATGCCTATAATTGTAGCTATTGAGAAGAAGGAAGACACTGCTCAGGGGCTGATACTCACGGCACGTGGGTGAATGCAAGGACCTGAGTGCAGCCCCGTGGAGACAGCGGGCTTTGTGCAGGCGGTCTTGCGGAAGTGTTTCCATGTAAGAGGCTCAGGTTAGGCTGGCTTCACCTGCTGCTCGTGGTCCCCCCTGACCTGGTGTTTCAGTTCCCCAGGAACTATTGCACAAGTACCTGGCGTGGTCCCTGGCCCCGAGTAGGTCTCCGTCTTTGCTGGCACTCCTCCAGAGACCCAGCTCCCCACTGCACTTTCCCCCCTCATTGAACAGTGCCAATTCTTCAGAGACACCTTTTTTTTGAGTCCCTGTGCCTCTTTTTAACCTCCGGCCGGGGTCCTGGCTTGGCTCTGGGGTGGGGATGGGGCACAGGGCAGGGGGTGGGCAGTGTCCGTGCTTTGTTTGAATGCATGGATTCTCAACCTGCTCTTCTTCCAAATTCTCAGTAGTTCCAACAGTGACCCGAAAGCTGAGAACCATCTACCGTTTGGAGCGAGGTTTTGTAGGGAGCGCCTGGTTAGCCAGGCATGGCTGCTAACAATTCCCGAGCTCTCTGAACGCTGAAGCCTCTCTCCCCACTTAGTGAATTGTTCATTGCTGTGATCTTGGCCTCCTCCTGCAGATCTGGCAAGTTAAGGGGATAAACCTTTAAAAAGGCTTATCTGGCTGTCTCCAAGTTCAAGGCTGTTGGCCATCTCAGCTCTGTTTTATGTATTTTAATTAATTGTTACTCTCTTGTGCCTGTGCCCTGAGGTGATTTCTTTTTTGCTTTTACCACAAAGAGCAAGCTTAAGAAAATCAAACAAATAAATACTAATGAACAGAGGAGGGAGGACCTGGGAGGTTAATTGAGTTTTCAGGGCTGCAAGGCGGCCCAGGGGCTGTCGCTGGTCTGGGCACCCCCTCTGGGCTTCGTCCTCTTTGCCATTAACTGCTCACATGCGAGCCTTGAAAGTACCTTTTCTCAGAAACTTATTTGGTCTTTTTCCACTTAGGAATATTAATTTTTCTCTTTACTTGGCCCCAGGGTTGGAGCTGAATAGATGAGTCTCTATGGGTCTGAGCACCAAGCTGGTGGGTGTGGTGCCAGCTTGCATGAATGTCAATGATGCAGGAAGCATGGGGTGTTCCCCATGCGCCCACAGCCTCACTGGGATGGCTGGACTGTGTAAAGGCTCAGAGACACCATGAAAACCTGGCCCGGTTTATACGTGGAAGTAGGAAGTCGTACGGTGTACATCATACTGTTCTAATCATATCACTTACTTTAATAAGATACAAAATTATGCCAGTTTCACAATTAGGAGCCATATCAGGGCTTAATTATATACACAGGATGGCATATTTGACTGAATGCATGACAATGGAGCAGAGATTTTCATTTTACATGTTTCCCCCACTTCTGCGAACAAAGAAGCATCTAGAGTTTTTCAGCTTACGGGCCTGGTGGAGAAGCAGCTCACCACATGCCAACATCTCCTGGTTTTCAAAATAACGAGGAAACACTGGAGCCTCATGACGAGGGAGCTAAGGAGACTGAATAAATAAAAACGAACATGATAAAAACATTGTAGCTTTTGATAGCCCAGGCAAACACATCTGGTTTCAATTTGTGGAGATTTTTCTCATTTGCTAAATGACAAAGAGAGAGAGAGAGAGAGAGAGAGAGAGAGAGAGAGAGCTAATAAAAATTCTGTGGTTAAAGGTCTCTTAAAAAGTACTAGAAAAGCAAGTCCAGAGTTGTTGCCGCATTTGTTCCTGATTACAGGCACAAATGGGGACAGATACTGACTGCTGTGACCTGGATCTGGACTTGCTGATGAAACCTCAGGGACCCTGAGTGTGTGTTCTTCCTGATGCCCGTGGAACTCGGGCAGGGAGTCCAGGAGGAAGAGGTCCACTCAAGGTCCACGCAAGCCCCCTGGTCTGTCATATGAGTGGCGCCATGAAGGTCATTGTTGAACTCTGGGATCCACTTCAGAAAATGCCCCCAGTAGTCACAAGTGGCACCCTGGCGGAGGGAAGACTCAAAGGAGAAGGGAGAGAAAGAAGGAAGCTAGAAGGAAGGACAGATGAGACTGTCTACCATGTCCCTGGTCTTGTCTAGGTGTTGGGTAGCCAGCCAAAGGGGTCCGCACACAACCAGTTCCACCCAGAACTACCAAATGACTCCTGGGGAAGTCTGTGCAGTTCAGGTCTGGGCAGTAGGTGGCTACTCTCTGTTCAAGTTCTGAAACATGGACTCTGGGGAGAAAGACTGGCCAGTCTTTTGAGCAAGCAATGCTCCCCAGTCCTGGTTATTTTCCCACCCATTCTTTGGCTTATTCATTCATTCACTCATTCATTCTAACTATATCGGGCCTCTAATATGTGCCCATCCAAGCCCTAGGAACACAATACCAACAACTTTGTAACCCAGTGGGAAAGGCTTACGAGAAAATATACAATACTTATTTACTTACAAGGTAAGTTCTATCTTGACCAAGATTTCACAGAAGCAGGTATAATAAAAGTTGCCTTGGGTGGGAATGACCAGAGAAGATGATGCTTGAAGTCGAAAGAGAAATGTAACCGTTGGAGAGAAAGATTATTTCTGGTCAAAGGATCTGGGTCATCAAAGGCAAAGGGGCCCGAAACAGTCAAGAGTTTTGAGAGGTCGGTAGGCTGGCCACGTATAAATCGGTGTGTCATGAAGTGTCTTGACCATTAGATCTAACCCAACTCAATTCTAAATGCTCTTTGAGTCACAGCTAAGGCTCTGCCAAGGCATCTGGTGTCCTCCGTGGTGTGGGGTGAATGAAGACTAACATGCAAGACTTGGGTTTTGTCCAGGAGGAGTCGAAGGCTGGCAGAGCATGGGGATCTCCTTTATAAGACACGCAATGGTTAGTGCATTAGAGGAGCACAAAGAGCTAATAGTGGGAGAAAGAGGAGCGACCACATGCTGGATAAGCAATCCAGGAAGGCTTCCTGGAGAAGGTTGAATTAGCAGTGGGCCTTTGAGGATGGAAGACAGAAGGCATCTTCCTAGGCAGAAAACAGCGCACGGACAAAAGTGTGAAAAGTAGGCTCTGTGAGATTATTTCTACCACCGAATGCGATTAACCTTCCGAAACAGTCTCCAAACCAGGGGAGGCATCAGAATCCCATGGAGATTAAATACCAATTTCTGGGACTCTCCTCCAGAAATTCAGATTTCCAGTGGAACACACATTTCGATACAGTCCTCTGGGGGTTCTGGTGCCCAGCACACAGGTAGGATTCTATCTGATGAGGAGCAAGAACAGGCTTCGGGCTTGCACACACATGAGTTCTAGTCACAGCTTTGCACCCTGATATGCTTGATTGCTCTTAGCTTCACGTCTTTCGTTTTCAAAAGGTGACGATAAAAACCTAGAGGGTGGTGGTAGAAATACATGAGATGACATCAGTCAAACTGCTAACATAATTTCTGGCCAAAAGTAGGTGGTGGCTAAATCTGCCTTCTTCCTCTCCTTGGTTTAGTAAAAATGACATTGTCTTCTGGGGAAGTAAAAGTGCCCAAGAGGCATAATTCTTGGCCCTTAGAAAGTACCAGTCATAGACAGGCGGGACATTTGTGTTCTGGAATTCATTGTGAGGCACAAGTAAGACTTCTGGACACTTTGCATCTCCTTCCTGCATTAGGCAAAGCCCAGAATTCTTCAGCTGTGCCCTTGAAACATGGGCGTTCAAAAGGCTTTTGTGTCCTGTGCATATAAAGATAGCATGAGGAATGGTAGTGGATTAAGCCCTTATGAACTCCCTCTAGTAAGAGTCACTGTTGAATGCTTATGTGATAGAGGAGTATCAGCATTCGAAGCTTGCAAGGTAATGATCTAAATCCTGTAATTTTAAAGTTCTGCTTTGTGATGCTCCCCCTATGGGACACCATGTGTGGCCGAGTCTCGAACAGCCCCAGCTGGAGCCATCCTCACAGTCTGCAATGTGATGTGAACAGCACCGTTTAAGGCTGTGCAGAGCGTAACCTGCACAGCTGCCCACAGCAGCTCTGCGTAAGGGGTTTCTTAGAGTTGGTGTTGGAAGGCAGATAAGGGTTGCTGGCAAGCAGATGTAGCTACAGGTCTTCAGTTGCCTTCAGAAACATTTCGTGATAGCAAGTGGGGGTTCTGTGGAGCATTCTCTTTAAAGATAAAGAGACTTATAAGCCAGTGCCCTATTCGCTCTCCATGTTGCAATTGGGGACCTAAGGCTACACTGTGGGAATGGGGCAGGATTCTTTGGCCTGGGGGCCAGGGGTCAGACAGGCATGTGGGTTATGGAGTACCCCATCCCAGTAGTACACCAGAGCAGAGGGGAGGCTCTGGTCAGGGCAACCTCTCAGAAAGGAACCCATTGTCACAGCCAGCCCTGTCTCTGGAGAAGCTCAGTGACTCTGGCTACCCAAAGGGTTCAGACTGTCGCTGGACCCAGGGGCCAGCTAACAGAGGCCCACCCAGGCCAGCGCCCCAGTCTGGATCTGTGGGTTTGCTTAACAAGGCCAGGAGGTGGCTTTGAAGAATCCACTTCCCTGTTCCTATGGAGTTATAAGAAATGAAGAGAGAAGAGCCCTAAGGGTCAGGAAGACGGGCTGAGGCAGCCTTGGAAGAAAAGGAAAGTGAGACCAAAAGCAGGAGTGGGTGAAACAGGGCTCCGCCTCAGCCACCTCCGCCTCAGAGCTTCCCACTGCAGGCACCTTGAGAAACCTTGCAGGGAGCCTGGGTCTCTTTCTGGGCAGGGGCCTGAGCCGGGCCTGTGGTTGGCCTGCTAGACTCAAGGGCCCTCTGGTCCTGCCTGTGGGTCTGGTTCCCTCACCCCAGGGGTCTCATGGGAAAGTGGAGACTAGACGGGCCGGCTTGGAGCATTTTCGGGCAGCAATGACTTCAGAGCTTGTCCCCAAAATAAATGCACCACAGACAAGACAATGTGGTCAGGGCCTGAGGACTTACTGTAAATACCAGCCTGGGCTTCCTATTTTTGTTCCTGTGACTCTCTGGGGGGCAGGCCCTGACCAACTCCTTCCCAGTGCACTCTCTTCCCACCACAGCATCCAAGGAACAGCGCTGGCCTGGACATTCCTTGTCAAGCTGTCCCAGGAACCCCTTTTGGGTTTAGACTCGACATTTGACTTTCTTTAAGAAAGGGATACAAGCCCTAAGTACTGTGCAGGGTACTCGTGTATTCTTCTTTTTTTAAAAAAAAATATGTTAATTGGTTTTAGAGAGACAGGGAGGGAAGGGGCAAAAGGGACATCAGTGTGAGAGAGAAACATCAATGTGACATGGAAACATTGATCGATTGCCTCCTCCATCTGCCCCAACCAGGCATCGAAATTGCAACCCAGGTATGTACCCTGACCGGGAATTGAACACCCAGCATTTCGGTTCATGGGATGATGCTCCAACCACCTGAGCCATGCCCGTCAGGGCTATTCACATATTCTTCTATGTGAAGCTCACGACAAGCCCCAAACAATGGAGAGCAACAAAAACGACAAAAGTAACATCTGTTTTGCACTCAGTGCATACTGGACATTGTCTTAAAGACTTTATCTGATTTACTACATATAGTCCTCCCCATAGTCATAGGAGGTAGATCTCATTCCTCTACCGGTTTCATAGATGAGAAAATCAAGGCAAGACCATAAAGGTACTTACCTATAGGCACCTCACCAATAAGCTAGAAACTCAACCTAGGCAGCCTGGCTCCTGGCCTGTGTCCTTAACCCTTGCACTGCACAGGGTAGATGGTAATGACTTCTGTCAGTGGATGGAGAAAAAACTGTACAGACAGAGATAAGACTGTGTGTTGAAGGTCATGTGGCTAATGAGTAGGAAGGGTGGATTTGAATCCAAGATCCATGGACTCCTAAGGTCCTCCCACTGCACTGGGGTGCCTCCTAGAGGGCGTACAGAAATATGCCATTGAAGCCTCTGTTTTGACCCCTTCCCAGCCTCTGGACCCCCAGCCACACCCTGGGCTGCAGCTGCCTCCCATTGTCAAGGTTTAGCACAGAATCATTCATCATTTGTGCACCCTCTCCTGGAGCCTTCTGGGTGTGGTGAGTTTGCTCTTTCAAGGGGCGATTGCTCCTACCTTTGGGAGGTTGCTCTGGTTGTGTTTCTTACCTTTAAATTCCTAGTCCTCCCAAGGCATATCTCCTTCAGGGTCCTGGCACTGTTGAGGAGGCACGCTACGGTTGTAAACCGACTCCTGCCAGGAAGTCTCATGGGAGTCTCAGAGGGTGTCTGGCCCACACGGGAGATGGGCAGGTCTCCCATTCTATTCAGTGCCTCTGCTGTAGAAGAGAAAACTATGAAGCCAGGCATTTTCCTCCTAAGGCTGGTGTGTGTGGCGGGGGGTGGGGGGAGCGGGGGAGCTGATAAAAATACAGGTAGGAAAAGAAGAGACGTTGGTCTGAGTTGACCACAAGAATTAAATGCTGGGTCACATTTTTCAAGCAGATCTACTGAGGCCGAGGGGGCTCATAATACCTTCAGCTCACTGAGGCATTCGATGAGACACCAGGGTTAAGTCATAGTACGCTGCCCCCCTGCAGATAATAAAATTGTAGTATCTCATTCAGATTTTCTTACTCCATTGTAGTAACTTTTATTTAAAAAGTTCTTGAAATATTTCTACTCCTTTTGTCTTCTACATACTGCTTTTTCCCTTTTGTTTTGGTTCTGTCTCCGAACAAAACTTTTATTTTTTCCTGAACTCTTATCCCAAGTCACCCAGGATTCAGATTCAAATGGAACACTGCATGCTCCCCCTGACAGCAGGCATTTCAAACAGAGACACTCGTTGAAGCAAAGGATGGAATAGTGGAGCCAGGGGTCCAAAGGCAGAGTTGCTCATCGAATTTTATTTGTGTGAGATGAAGATGTTCTAGAGATCTGTTGTTCAGCGCTGTGCCCGCAGATAACAACACTGTGTGGCACATTTGAAACTGTGCAATGGGCCAAAACCCAAGGTCTGTGTTCTCACCACAATAAAAGAAAAAAAAAAGCATGGCTAGTATGTGCCAAGTACCATACAATTTAAGTTCATTTTCAGTATCTATTCATTATTAGCTCATTTGTTTCTCAAATATTTGTTGAGCATGTCCCACGAGCCAACCTGCCATACTCAGTGCTGTGGGCATGTTGGTAGACAAGGCAGACAAGGTCCCTGCATTACTGGGGCCCAACGTGTAGTGTGAGAGTCGGTTAGTAAGTACACGTGCACAGGTGTACCCGCAGGCACACACACAGTGGGCCAGCTGGTGCTGAGTAGAGAAAGCACAGGAGGAGCAGCGGAGTGGTGGGGTGGGGGGTAGGGCTTTTGCTCTTGTGGTAGGAGTCACCGGGGAAGCCTTCTTAGATAACGGGAGGAGCGCAGCCAGCACCCTTGACAACAGCCTGGGTGCTGTTGTCATTAACAGCATCGGCATTAACAGCATCGGTAGCTTTTACACATGAATGTTTTCACAGAGGAGGGCTCCGGGGCCAAACCGATTGGGACCTAGGCCCCTGCTATTTCTGCTAGACGGTTTTGCAGTTTGGCTCTCACACTGACCGGCTGGGTGAACTTGAGCAAGTTGGAACCTCTCTGTGCTGTTGTTTTCTCACCTGTAAAAGGGGCATAAATATAGTCCCTACCTCACTGGATTGTTTTGATGATGAAGTGGTTGGCTTAGTGTCTGGCCAGAGGTTGGGACCCAGTAAATGTCAGCAGTCAACTTGACCGAATGCTCTCTCTCATCCTTTAAAGGACATGGGGACAGACCCCTTAGCCTTAACTGAGGGGCAAAAGTGAGGTCTGATGGCTTGCCTCTGTAGGAAGCCCCAGATCTCCTTCATCCTGCTATTGGCTCAGGGAGACTTATGCTGCAGCAGAGAAGGACTTTCTCGAGTTCCAGGGCAAGTGGCCTTGGGATGTGGGCTGGAGTAGCTACTCCATCTCCCCTGGGAGTCTGTTAGTGGGATTGATGGTGGCCTTGCCCTCAAGCATTCATTGAGAGGTGGTCTGAGGGGCCACTGGAGTTGCCCAAACAACACCTTCCTTCGAGAGCTCCGGGGGAGGGAAACGCACAGCGAGGTGGAGCCGCTCAGAGCTGTGTTGAATGGTCTGCAGCTCCGGCCCTGAATGGCAGGGTGGGCCCCCAGTGGGCGTGTGTGGAGAGTGATTTTTTTCTCCTAATGAACATCTCAACAGCCTCCCTTCCTGCTAAGCTTAAGGCTCATCTCAGACGGCTTGCTTCACCAGATCAGGCCACAGGCTCCAGCAATAAGGAAGAGACAGCGCAGGAGGCAGCTCATTGGCCGAGCGCAGGAGCAGACAGGGTGCCCCACTCGGCCGGGTTTCCCGGGACTTTCCTGGTTTAACATCGGAAGTCCCAGGTAAACCGGGCTGGTTGGTCACCCTGCAAGCTGAGCTGATTGTTACAAAGTCCTTCAAGTCTTTTGAAAATCATACTGACTGCCAGGCCCTGCTCTGACCTCCTGGGCAGGGTCCAGGGAAATATGTTTTTCACAGATTTCTCCGGGAGCCAGTCCACAGTCAGGCAAGGTGGTGGGTAGGAACACCCCCCAGACCCCCTACCAGTCACTGCGAGCATCCTGCCTACAAGCAGTGGACAAACATGTCTGCGGGATGGGTTTTCTTAGGGAGGAAAGCGGAAGAGGAGGTGGGAAGAAGAAGTTCTGAGCTACTGTCCCAGGACTGGTGTGGGAGGGGCTTGGCAGCTCCGTCGAGTTTGGACTGCCAGATAACATTTAGGGGACGAGAAATAGCGTTTCCTCTTCCCCCTCTGTGAATATCTGCAGCCTTTACACAGGGCTTCCTCTGAAGCTTCAAGAAATAGCAGGGCTGACTGTGAGTGCATTAGTTCATTCATTCATTCATTCATTCATTCATTCATTCATTCATCCATCCATCCATCCATCCATTCACTCATGTATGTATGCTTTGTTTGCCGGGCATTTATTGGACACCTGTTGTGTACCAGGTGCTCCCAGTTCTGGGATGCCATAGAGAATGAGGCCAACAAGGTCCCTCCCTTGTGAAGGATTGCTTCAAATTCTGGTGGAGTCTGGGAAAGAAAAACTGAACACAGGTGGCATATGGCGTCTGGGTGTTTTCCCTGGACGCCCCTCCAGATCTGCTCTCCACCCTTCCCCACCATGCTTGTGCTCCCGGAGATTGGTCAGGTCACCTGGAAGGGCTTCCTGCCCCTCTGACTTCAGTTTGGCCTGGTCAGTGGGAGGCAGGAGCAAGAATTGGAGGGAGTGGACGTGAAGTCAGGGTAATTTATTCCCTGGCTTCCTCCCTTCCGGGTCTCTGAGGGTTGGCTGCCTCCCTCCTGCTTAGCCACTGCTGTCTCCCTGGGCCCTGCAACTGCCCCTTGCCCTGTAGGCTCCTCGGAGATGGCCCCAGGATGCTGCCTCAGCTCTTCTGGGTTGCCTTAGCCCTGTGGATGCCCCTTTAACACACTCTCCTCGGTAACTCCTGGGGAATGTTCCATTTGTTCTCTTCTGGGACCCTAACTACTAGAATAGAACAAGTCAGGTCTGTAGACTAGAGTGCTGCTAATTTTTAAAGAAACTTCCCACTTCCATGTGAAAGGAACATATTAATGTTCCTTTGAAATTTATTATCGTACCAGTCAGGTTGGTTTTAAAAAATAATCCGTTTTGCTTATTTGACTACATATTTGATTATTAAGAAAGGCAAATGACTAAAACTGAAAATAATCACCCTAACTGCAAAAAATAAATTACAAGTGAATGATGAATGAGGTCTAATTTTGACTCTCTCAAACCCTGTTGTGGAGGTGTAAATGGATCGCTCTGGGAAATGTATCGAGAGCCTTCAAACTTTTGCTTCTTATGGATCAAGCCATTCTTTTGTTAAGCGTTTCCACTTGAGGAAATGTTCAGAAACACAATGATTCACGGACAAAAATGTTCATCACAGGATCATTTAATAGTGATAAATATGGAACCATGTAGGTATTCTACAAAAGAA
>PVKM010010729.1:0-34466 GCA_004027735.1 Carollia perspicillata | reverse complement strand
CAACAAAATATCCATTAGCCTTGATGTTGGTTAACCACAGTTTCCCGGAAAGTCACGAGGAGCGGCTTCCTTACATTACTCTGGTGTTTATTGACCTCAATGGCATGTTTGATCTCAGGTGGCTCCCTCATATGGGCGTAGTCGGAGAATCCTTTGGCAGCGTCATGTTTCTGCTTGTAGGCGATCTTTAAAAAAAAACGCACACACACAGAATAAACCATTCCTCTCCTTTAGAGCTGTATTAAATTCTTACCTGTTAAATTTCAATGTTTGCTAGGATTTTACATATTTCAATGCCACAATTGATGGTCAAATTAGCCTGAGCCTCTATAACAAGACAATATACACAACACTTTCATTGTAGTGCTTCAGTTTAGATTCCTAATTCTAAGTCTTTGTCATGTATTTCAAAAGTCCTTGCCCATAGGCTGAAATCCCAATGCTCATACTCATCTAGGGTAAATCTCAGCTGCAGTTTTGAGAAACCTCCCACACCCAACAGTTCTTAAGGTTATAGATGTCCAAGGTTTAAATCTTGGGCAAGCAAGTGAAAAAGTCGGGGAAATGATCAAATATTTAAAAGTGAATTGCTCATTTTAAAACTAATTGTTATGATTATATATGGATACAGCTATAATATTTAAATGCCTTAAACTCTGGAAGAAAAGATAACTTGGGCAAAAACGTCAGATGTGTCAAGCTCCATCCTCTGTTAGAGAAAGAAATACCCTGCCCACACCATCCATTACTGCCAAGTTAAATGTGTCCCGCACTCGGATGGAGAGAAGGCCTAAGGGTGGCTGGCTGCTCAGGAAGTAGATGCGACCAAACTCTGCCAGAGAGTTCAAAATTAGAGAAGACCCAGAAGACAGCAACGGAATTATCCCCTTGCTCTCAGTCTATGCCACTACCCTATCTACTCTCTTCACAATTTTTAATTCCTTTGTTTCCTTTGCCCACTTATTTCTTTCCTGTCTGCCCTTACCAGGATTGAACTGTCCGGCTCACTGAGGGCGCAGAGCCCCAAATAGTGCCTGGCGCCATGTGAGCAGTAATAAATCTCTGCTCGAGTGAATAAATAAACGAATAAATAACTGAATGAATGAGAATAAAACACAGGTCAATTATTTCAAAATTAATTTTCAATAGATATCAAAGGTTTAATAATAAAATGATATTAAATGGAGTTAAAATTACTTGGCCCAAGAGAATAAAGTCACCTTAAAAAAAGAAAGATTAGAGCAGTGTTTACCAAGAACAAAACAAGATCTAATTTTCAATGAAAAAGACTACAGTTAAACTTGGGGGGAAACTTTTTACCAACATGGTCTCCTGGAGAGCCAGCCCTGCAATGTACACATCTTTCAATGTCCTGTGCCTAACCTAGCAAATGGCGACGAGCGGGAATGCAATACCTGTTTAGTGAATGGATAAATGAAGTAGTTTATTAAACATTCTCATGAACTTAAACCCCTCACAGGCTTCAATAAACAGAATTAAGCACCCATTTGACTTAGATAATATACTGAATGCTTATCTAAATGATTAAAATAATTACAAAACAATTTTTTAATTAAAAAACAAAATCATAAAATTTAAATAACTGCAAAAACAGAAAGCCATCAAGTACAACCATCTATGTTTAACCCTTCTCTGCTTTCCTTATTGAGTTTTTCTTGAAAACCAATATAAGAGAACTCAATCTGGGGTATCACAGTCTCTAAATTTTCAGAGCCATGATAGAAAGCTCCTCCTTCAATGAAACCAGAAGCTATCTGCCCATAGCTACCTCCGCCTGGCCATGCAGGCCGAGTCTAGTTCACAGGGCAGAACTTTAGCACGGGAACACAGCCACCAGGGCCTGCCCTTCTTCCCGACTGTCTGCATGGGCTGAAGCTCTGAACCGCTATCCTCCCTGGGTACACTCCTCAGCACAAACTCCAGCTTACCCATCTCTTTCTTAAGGTGCCCGCAATGTTCCAGATGTGGTCTGACCTATCCTAATTAGAATTATTCAGTTTAATCCATACTACCGTTTCTCCTGTGTTTTTGTGATTAATGCATCCATAATGCAAGAGGATCACACTCTTTCCTGTTGATGGCTATGTTGAGATTTCTGTCAACTAAACACCCTTACTGTCTTGTTCAGTCCCATCCAGCCCTGATCCCACACCCAATCCTGCATCTACGGCCAATTATTAGGGCTCACATGCGGCACCGCACATTAGCCCAGGGATAATTCATCTTGTTAGAGTCTGTCCAGTGATTTAATCCATCAGGATATCTAATTCTGATGAACATATATTTGCATTTTTCACCAATTAATTATGTTAAACAGGAAACCCATTAAGAGCCTCCTTTCAGGCTGAGAAAGTCCATTATCTCAGTTCCACTACATTCTATATTATATCTTCGGGGGGAGGGAGGAGGAGTTTAATGGGTGGCAAAGTGTATTAAACCAGGGAAAAAAACTTCTATGAGGTATGTTACATCTACTTAAATAAAAAGAGAGCTAGGTTGTACATTTTTCCTTTTTTGCTGGATGCTTGGTTTATTTTGAATCTTAAACTGACTATCACACTTGTGACTTTATAAACCTAACCAGTGCAGCTGTTCCTCTGGTGGGTTATCGCAGAAATGGTGAGTCATCAAACACAATTTTAAAAAAGCATTCTTTGTTAAAAAGACTATTTAATTTTCTACTTGCAGTATTAAAATCGTTCCATTTATAGCTGCTACGAAGCACCACTGCAGAATTAAGATTATATCAAATTGGAGGCAGCTGAACTTTATCATATTAATTTTCATCCTTAAAAATAGCTAGTGGAAGCCCTGGCTAGTTTAGCTCAGTGGATTGAGCACGGGCTTCGAACCAAAGAATCACTAGCTTGATTCCCAGTCAGGGCACATGCCTGGGTTGCAGGACAGGTTCCTGCAACCTGTGGGGGCCACATGAGAGGCAACCACACATTGATGTTTCTCTCCCTCCCTTCTCCTCTCTCTAAAAAATAAATAAATAAAATCTTTAAAAAACAGCTAATAGAAATTATGTCAAACTAATAAATTTCCTGTTACATTTGATTTCCTAGGATTTGTCATTATTGTGTGGCATTTCTCCAGATTAATACTTGTTCTCTTCATACCCTGAGAATCAAGTTCGCTGTGGCACTGGATGCCTTAACTAGTGGAGGATGCTCGAGACAGTCTCAGGTACTTTATGTACAAATACGCCTATGTAAGTAACATACAGTTATACTACAATTTGATTGCATAGTATATCTTTATATCTCATGTATACATATATAAGATGTATAGATGTTTCTAGCTTACACTATATTTTACAAATGCTACATAGGTAAATGCACTTCTGATCGGTAACACAGATGCCTCTGGTGCTCCTTGTGGCCACTCCAGGTAAAAACATGGGCTCTCCTAAACCTCAGTGCAGATGCCGGAGCAGCCTGCCCGACTTCTGCAGTAAGGGATTATTTAGCCCTGTCAGGAACAGCCCCTGGGGAGAAGGACTTCACTACTACCTACCACAATCCATTTGTCTCCACTAGCTTTCTTTGTGATCTATGTTTATAAAGTTTCTAATGAGGAATATCTAATGAAATGACTTCCTAAAATCTCCACCTCTCTCTCCCCCACACACTCTCTCTCTCTCTCTCGGCATTTCTATTAGTCATTTTCTTTACGGAATATTAACCTAGCCAATTGACCTTATCACTCTAGTCTGAATGCAGGCACCTAAGAATGTTTGCAAAATGGTTTTAAGATAAGAACTTGTGCCAGTGTTCAGGAGATATTTCATTAGGGCCAGAATGCCATTAAATTTCAGATTTGGCTCATACCCTTATTTAGGTTAGCACAAATCTGATACTATTTGGGCATAGTAAAAGGTCAGTTTAAGTATCACAGACATTATCAAATAGGTCTACAATCTTGATTATATTATTACCAGGTAAGCTTTGAGAATTGCAATTTTAACAATAATAAAACTGATGTGTGTCAGTCAGTCTAAAGAAACATTATAATGATTACCTAACTTTTGAAATAGATACCTTGTGCAGGGTCCAGGGTTTTCCTTACCGACAAGTTCAGTGACTACTTACAATGCTGGGCAGCACTGCTTCTGCCCAGCACTGCTTTGCCAGACATGGCCTTCCCAGGGCACACACTCTGCTACAGGTCTGACACTCTACTGCAGGGCATCACACACTAACAATGTAAGTGGTGCCCTATCCTGGCACAAAATTAAGAAGGATTCCAAATATATGACACGGATCACTTTTCATGTTAAGGTTTCTGTTGCACGTGTTTGTGTACTGTAGATATATTTATGCTGGAAAAGGTGACAAAACGTGTGCATATCTAAAGCAATAAAAATGTCCATAGCTTAAAAAAAATGCTATCTTCCCAAGTAAATGTAAAATTTAAAATAGATTTTTTCTTTTCCTGCTTTATTGCTTAACTGTTGCTTGTCACATGTCAAGTGCTGTGTTATTATTTGCTTTATAAAGTAGTCCATATTATCAGCATGTGGCTAGGTGACCGATGTGGGCAGCAAAAAAAAAAAAGGAAGGGGACATATTAGTCACGGTCAGCCATGCGAAACTTTAACATCATATATTTTTAGCCCCAAGTTGCACAGCTGAGATTAGCTGACTGCCAAGTTGGGTACACAGTGGACATTTAAATGTGTAATAATGAAGGACTTAAAGAGGTCTGCCAAACATAACTATGCTCACTATTTTTCAAGAGTAATCTATGTTTGGACTATTTTAAAATTATCTAGGTATCCTCTACTTAAAAGTAAAAAGATTCTGGAGAAAAAAATAAACTTGTTTAATAAGAAAAAGAGGGATAGCAATAGTAAAAAAAAGAAAAAAAAAACAGATGGTAAAATGTGTGGTTAAGAACCCAGACTCCAGAACCACAGAGTCCATGCTCATGAGCTGGCTCAGCCATTTATTGGCTGTGTGACCTAGGGCAACTTATTTAACCTCTCTGTGCTTCAGTTTCCACATCTCCAAAATGGAAATATCTCACACAGTGCTTGTGGGGATTAAATGATATAAATGTCTATGAAATGTATAGAACAGCACCTGACATATAATAAACATGTCTATGTGTTTACTATTATTTTTAACCTAAAATATAGCATGAAGAATATAAATTACGTAAAAACATTCCTTGGAAAGGAAGCCAACAAATTGAATAAAAATCCATTTTGCAAGCATTTACGGAACATTTCTTGTGTACCAGGGAATGTGCTAAGCACAGTGGGAAAGCAGGGAAGGAGACAGGTGAGGCCCTGCTCTCATGCCACTTAGGGAACCAAGTAACAGACTGATAAAGAAAAAAATCAGATTGTGCTATGAAGAAAACAAAACAATGAGTGAGAAAGAGGGGACATATTCTGTATTAAAATCCTGTTTTAAGAATTACAATAAATTAAATGTGTTCAGCATTCCTTATGTGTTGATGAACTGTAGTGGGAAAATCACTCCTACACTCCTGCGGATTCAAAATGAGTTTACATGATGACATTTCTTAAGTCGGTCTGTAAATTGCAATCACTGAAACGGTCCCTTCCACCTGATGGAGGCCCTTTTTGAAAGCCTGAGGTATTCTAAATGAAAAACACAATGAAACTCTCATATCGGATTCAGTAAGTAGTACTCAAGATAAACAACTTTTTAAAATGCTGAATAATTTATAGTAGGTTGTATGTTTAATCCACACAATTAGGTAACAATCTAGGAAAACCACACCTCACTCTGAAGCTGCGTCACTTCTCTCGCGAAGACACTGTCGATTGTGGCCGGCATCTGTTTATAAAGAGAATTGGAAAGGTCTGCCTTAACGGTTCCTTTATATTTTGCCTGGGGAGGGGGAAGGAAAAACATAAATAAACATTCCTCCTTCACTGTGAATACTGAAAGAGAATAAAACAAAACTTTCTTTAGAAACAGAATTAATTTAAAAATCCGAAGGGCACTTTAATCTTTGATACTAGACCTGAGGAGCGTATTTGGAAGATAAATCCAGTTTTATCACGAGAAGGCTTTAAGTGACGCACAGAACCAAGAAAAGACTATTTTTCTATTCAAACCCATGTACATTTCTAAAAGTAAATCTGTGTGTATTAATGGTTCCGTATGTTTGATCAGCAAAGAAAAATCTGAGAGCCATGAGACATTTGAGTTGTTTCGAAAAACACAAGCTGTTAGAAGGCACTGTCTAGCCTAATGCAAAGGACAGAGCGCCTTTATTCGTCCCCTCAACCTCCTCCCACCACGATGAGGGGTGAGGTGCTTTTTTGCTGTTTCTGCGCCTTCACACCTCCAGTCGGCACTGCTCCTAAGTGACCTCAATCACTACTTGTACAGAAAAACACTCATTCACCAACTCCTCTTGGGAAGATTAGGTTCAAAGTAACACAACAGACTGCCCACTCCCATGTTTTCATTCTGCAGTTAACTCCTTCAGGGAAATTAATCAACTGATAATTAAGAACATCAAGAATCTCTCTGCACAAGAGAAATAACAGCTAACTCAAATAAATAAAACCATGTTTTTCCACATTCTGTCGATGAGTCCCTGATATGACTCCCACTCAGAACTAGATTTGAGCATTGAATTATTGAGCATGTCTCCTGTTTAAACTTTGCGTTTCTACAATTCTTTGGATTTGGATACTTAATTTTAAAAATTTACCAATTTTCCTCATAGTATTTTCAGTTAGCAAAAATAATCCTGAGAATATCATGTTGATCTTTTTCCAACATATGAAACACTTAGAGGTCAGCCGTTTTGTTCATTCTCTTACCAAGTTCATCTCTTCTAAGTGACCCTTTCACAGACTACAGAAATGCCTCATCACCAACATCACTGTTAACTGCCCTTTCCAGTGCAACAAAGACGGTGGTCATAAATGCTCTCAGAGAGACACTACGTGATTTTTCAGCTGGAAAATAAATGTAGTGCACTTCTCACTCTGTGGTCTCATAATTGGATCTCCACTGAGCCAGTTCTACTCAAAAACAGTTTAAACTGATTTAAAATTAATTAACCAAAAGTGCCATATTTTATGAAATCAGCTGGTAAATTTTACTTATTTTCAAATTATATTCAAAAATTTATAACTAGTCAGTCTGTTAGGAAATAAAATATGAAACATCTAAGACTATTCTGACAATACTTTCTACTTATTGAATAAAAATATCCCATCAAGAGTAATTCTGCATAAATAGGAAAGGTTTGGAGTCAAAACACAGGCATACATAATAAAGCATATCAACCACAGGCAGTAAAATACGTCAGTTTACATGAGTTTATTGACAGTACATAGAATTACAAAATTATACACATATTTCCAACACTCAGTGGTACTTTTGAAAATATGATTCTTCAACTTCATTGCACAGATTTTTATCGATATCTAAAAAGAATATGTGAGCCATTTTGCAAGTTTTTGATAACTTACCTCAGAAATAAAAGCACCGATATTTTTTACATGGTTTAGCATAGGAGTGTCTGTCACAAATGTACACTTGTCCTTAGACTTTTTATACTCTTCTTTATAATGGATCTGAAAGAGAGAACAAGTCACATAAGAAGAGGAAGAAGGAAAATAATTTCAATGATCTGTTGCTGAACACAAGAATTAACTTGAGAAAACCCATTTTCTGAAGTAAATACTCAAATGTGGAATGATACGCAAAACAAACCAAATCACACAAACTGATATCCAGCACAGAACAGCAAAAATGATGAGGCATAATAAAGAAAGCCTCTGTTTTAGATAAATGAGATGTAGTTACTGTCAAGAATCATGTGTGTTAGCCCCAGGAATACGAAGTCCTATTGCCAAGTTTGTTACTTTTAAGTACTAACCTTAACAGTTAGGCCTATGGTCAAACAGAAATATAGCTGCCTACCTCTAGGTATAAAGCAAAGAGTCATCAGGATAGACGTAACCATTTAAGAAGTAGAGGCAGAAATTAAACAAATGAAGATTACTATTACATTAGCACCATTAGCTAGACCTGACAGATTAGAGGAATGGGCTTAAAATTAAGGCCACCATGGGCTTCCTGTTACTCATTAATTCCACTGAAATCAAACTTACTCAATTTATGAGCACTCACAGGCATCCCATCCTCCTCCCTCAACACGAGTAGAACCTTCCCAGAAAGTTTGGTACACGGTTGAGATCTCAGAATGACCCTTGCTGTGAGTAAGCAGATGAACAAGAGAAAGATCAGAGAGGCCTTGCTGAGCATGCTCATTTCGCCCCTGAACTCACTACTAAAATAAGTCACCCCTTCCCTCGTGGGGAGAAGCCGGCATTGTTATTTCGGAGAAAGATCCCGCATGGACACAGGAGCCGAAAAGAAGTTAAGAATTATGGAGAAGGGCCTAAAATGTATTCCCACTGTCACACAAATTGCAGCCCAATCTGCAAACTGGAGAGCCAAAATTTATGACTAGTGGAGAGGACAAAGGTATTTGCTAAAAGTTATATCACCCTGTAATAAAGTCATGTTTATCTATCCAAGGCTGCAAATACCTAGGCTGAAAAAAGGGTTCTGTGGTCTCACTAATTATAACCTAAAAGTAAAGTTTAATTCTGTATAGTACCTGGTTGTTAAAGGACATGACTAACACTGATGTTACACACCACATTACATGGGAATTTCACCATAGGCAAAGCTGATCTGAAGGGCATTATCTGACCATAAGCAGATTCGAACACACTAAGTAACATTATTTCAAAATACCGTATTTCACCGCTGTGACTCTTAGATATTATATGCCTGCCACTTTAAACATTTGCTGTATTCATGAAATCAACATGAGAACATATTTATCTTATCTGTGCAGTGAATTACTCTTTTTTCTTCTCAGAGATTAGCCATAATTTTAGGCCTCTGCAAATCGCCCTCCTCAGTCACTAGTAATTAAACCGTTAAAGGCAGTATGATAAATAGTAGGCTGTTTTGATCATAAAGGGGGGGAAAGTATCCCCATTGTATAATAAGTGTGAGAGAAAATAACCTATCATTAGGCTTAAGTCTGCCTCATTATTTTTATCTTTTGCCACCATCTTTTCCCTTTCACACTCACATTCCCCACTGCATGGTGTGTGGTGGGGCCACAGGCCTCCTGATAAGCTCTGACCTGAGCAGAATGTTCAGGAAGGGAGCAGGGATAAGGGTGAAGTACTTACTTCCTTCGCTATGCAGGCAAAAGGTTCACTCTTAAGTGTGGTTTCCATTCCTTTCATTGGTCTTTAGTTAAGATAGATGAGTGCGCGTGCGCGCGCACACACACACACACACACACACACTTCTAATTTCTAATGAATTGTACAATATGAATGGCAGTAGCACATTATCTTAAATTTTAATACAAAAAATGTCACCTGGTAGTACCCTTCCTATACCAGAAGACAGGTAAAAGGAAACCAATGACTGATACAAAGTCCTCAGTAAAGTGAGAATTGCTGAGTGGACAACCATTTCCTATACAACGGTGTATATATTCCTAATACAACTATGGCTCTATCTCTTAGGTGGATTGCCTATCCAACTCCTCTTTTTCTTGACAAAAGAACCCCAGTGTATTTATTAGAGTAGCCAGACCCCTCCCCCAGCCCCAGAGGACAAATTGCTCTAAACCAGGCATGGTTTTCTCATGCCCCTTGGTGAGTGCTTGGCCTGGGGAGGCCAGTGCCCAGCTCTGGTCACAAGACATTAGTGGAAGCTTCCCAGCAGTGTTCTGGCATTACTGGTGTCCGGGGAGAGACTTGCTGGCATTGCCCTTTGACACGTTGCCCTTCCACCTTTTTCCTTCCCAGTCAAAGGATACAGCAGCAATGATGTCATTATAAGGCAATAAGCCACCACACCAATTTTGACAGAGCAAAAGAAAAGGAATCTGAGAAACCAATAGCATCAAATATGCTGAGACTGGACCCCCTACCTGCAGGCTTCATGTGTGGGGGTAAAAAAAACCTGTTTGTTAAACCTCTGTGCCAGGGTGCTCCTGTTACTTGCAGCTCTCTGTACTCACAAGCACTACACCATGCCAGTTATGTTCTGACGGAGAAAGCAAAGGGCAAAGTTGATGACTGAATGCTCACTAAGATGACCAAAATATTTACTTTCTGCTTTGACCTCACTCATTAATCCCCCCATGTCTCAACTGCCGTGAGGTGGTGCTTCCTTTTACCCTGCCTAGTTTCTTTCTCGGTAGGAGATGAGCAAGGGCTGGAAGTGGGTGACAGACGTGGAAATGTTTGAGGATACTTCCTTTCACAAGCACTCTTAACCAAAAGTACCTCGAAGGTCTTTTCACAAGTGGAGCCATACTGCTAAAGGCAGAAAACCCTGGAAGAGAGAACTGGGTTCTCCGCGCCTATCTGTTAACTGGGCGCTCACGGCCCAGGTTGCTCCCCCAGGCTATCAACACATTGAGAACTTCCTCTGGAGGGGTAACCACGAATCTAACGCTTTCCGCATTGTAAGGATTTACCCATAACACACAGTGCTCTTTTCCCTGGGAAGTGTTCTTTCTGCTGCACTGCACATGAACACCCTAAAAAGGTTGGACCCGGAACGCCGAGTCAGGTGTCCTGCGACGTGACCAAACTTGCTCTGCAGAGACTTTATGCCTAATTTACAAGAAACATACAAACGGTCATCTTTAACCTAATATTTTTATGACCACCTGACGAAAGGTCACTAGATCTATGATTGTAACTGCTAAATACAGTCAATAGGTTTGATTTGTCCAAGGGGCTGACTAGAGAGCTGACCAACAGGATAGAGTAGCAGAGGGGGATCATCTGGGGGAAATACAAAGCACGACTTGGTTAACAGAAAAATAAAAGAGGCTGCCTCAGAGAACCAGGTGTGGTCTTCGGGATTGGAACGTGAGTTATGTAGAGGGAAACGCCACCTGTGGGCACCGCAAGGACAGAGCAGAAACTGGGGGGCGGGGGCAAAGAAAACTGGAAAATGCCTCATTCTGAACCCCAAAGTGAAGCCACCTGATCTGAACAATGTAGAATTCTAAAGAGTGCAGGCCTGCCAGGACTTCTCTCTAGACCAATCTTACTGAACATTTTAATAAACTATCTGGCAAACATGATACAGCAAGGTATGCAGGTCTGCTGCGGACCCCAAGCCCTCAGGGGGAGTAAAAGTCAAACTGAAAGAGCTAAACCGCAGGCAACTACAGATGACATCCATCCCTGGCAAGGTCAAAATCATCCAAACTACCATTAAAAGTTGATGAGCCCTAAGTAATCAGCTATAAGTCACAGATTAGGACTGAAAATATTTGAGAAAGATGCCTACAGAGCTTGATCTAATAGCTCTCTGCAGGCCCCCCACCCAAGAAACTCTAACTACCGTCACAGAGGGTGCATGGAGCCAAAGGAAACATCATCTCATCCTACTCGTGACCACGGGCCACACATATCCGCACCACTGTGCACGGCTCTGGTTATCACAGCCCAATTAAGACATATGAAAGTTAGAAGAGGTCCAAAGAGGAGCGGTTGGAATGATGACGGAGGCAACGTAGAAAGGCTGCTCCTTGAAGAGAAATCTACAAAGCTACCCTTTTCACCTAAAAAAATGGAGCAGAGTGACAAGTGGCTATCATCCAGGCTCTGGACTTAACCAGACCTAAGTGTGAATTCTGTCCTCACCCCTGTCTAGCCAGGTGACCTTAGGCAAAATAGTCTTGGGTTGCACCACCTCCGAACTGAGGCTCACAGAACCAGTGTCACAGATTACAATGAGGTGTGTGGAGGGCTTGGCACACAGCAAGAGGAAGGACATCGTGGGGGCCAAGGCTTGGGAGTCAGACAGATCATGGTTCAAATCCCAGGCCTGTGGCTCACTAGCTGTGTGATTCAATCCACAGGATGTAGGACTCCATCGAGGAGGCAAACACCACACCAGACTCTCTTGGTGATGCAGGCTGCAGACAGACTGCCTTCAGACAGACAAAAAGCCTCAGGGAAACACAGGGATGCCCCTTGGGGATATAAGGAATTAGAAAACAAAACTAAGGGACTTAAAGGTTTGTCTTTAAATTGAAATTTGAGACCAGGGGAAAGACAGGCATGCTAAATTAAATGTGGACATGGACAGATGGGCACTGTCAGAGGCAGAATCTCCAGAGACCCGTCCGGAGCGCCGCTGCACTCAGGCAGCAAGTCATCCTTGTTCGTATCTGATTTAGCCCTGTGATTGGCGCAACCTCACATATATACATTTTAGACAACCATTTAGTCGGGCAAACAACATAACAGAGATAACGTCAAATTTAAGTTCATATGTTCCATATGAAAATGTTGGTAGTGTTACTATTACTAATATTAGTGTAAAATTAATAATAAAGGTAAGATAACCTGCATGGACATCTACAGTGAAAGAAGACACAGCGGTGTGGCTAAGACAGAGAGCTTTGTGTTTAAGCCCTATTCCGCACCGCTTAACTGTGTGACCCTGGAAAGCTACTTAGCCTCTCTGAGCCTTTGTTTCTCACCTCTAAAATGCGAACAACAATAGAACCTACCTCATAAGCTTCAACGAGTAGCACACAGTATTCAATAAATCTTAACTATTGTTAACATTATTATTGTTGTTGTCATTTAAATATTATTATTACAGTTTATAATAAACTTTCAAATACAGTAGCTCATAACTATCATTAAATAACAGCACAAATAGTGAATTTAAAATTAATTATATCACATGTCAAATATATGGGAAGGGGTATGATACCCACCATCCTTTGGCCCCTTCTGACAAGTCCCTTTCACAAGCAGTTCTCTGACGGCTTTTAACGAGAGCATCTCAATTCCCACCCCTGGCGAGCCATACTTCTCTTTGTGCACCTGGAGTTTTAATAACTTACTGTAAAAACATATGAGCTAGTGCTACAGTTCTAGGATTCCCTTGACATATAATATAAACCGATCCCAATTAATGAAAAAAGTCACAACAACAATTCTTCTTTTCATCCCTATCATCGTCAACATCACCCAGGCCAAAGTTCTTAACAGGCAGCTCAATTATCCATTAATTCTAAGTTGGCAGTCAGTGTTATGGGCACATGGGTACTACATGCATTTTTCTCCAGTTTGGAAAACTACTGTACTCATCAGAATCCTCAATGCATTTTTCTCCAGTTTGGAAAACTACTGTACTCATCAGAATCCTCAAAAGGCCCCCAAAATATTTTTAAATCATTCATTCATAGAGATCCTCCCAAAACATATTATATCACTACACAAACTGTAACAGGCTTTGGGTTATTAAAGAAATATGCTCTGAATTCAATGCTTTATGATTTCATGCCAGAGTGACCGTGAAATCTGTAGGGACAAGATTCTGGACTGAGAACACAGATCCCTGCTCCCACAGAAATTCTCTGTGTGGGTGACTTTGGGGAAATCACCTAAAATTCCTCAACTCAGTTCCATGTTCTGGGAAATAACTGTGTTTCAAGAGATGATTTGGGGGTTTTCTCTCCTGCTCTATGATTCTATGGTACAATAGTCTATGACATGGAATGCAAAATGCAACAAAAATTACTTAAGCCACTTACATCACTAATGAGTTTGGTGCATTTTCTGGCCAATTCCATGCTCAGGTCTTCAATAACAGGCTTAAAGAACACCTGTCCAGAAAAGAAGGGAAAGGAAACACATTTCTAATCATCAACTTAGAGGAACCAATACCCTTCTTCGGCAGGTGCTTGCCCACTCACCTTGCCTTCTTCAGTTTCTTCTTCCTCCGTTTTCTCCTCTTCAGCTTCATCTTTTACCTCCTCAAATACAGGGACCCTCATTTTTACTCTGCGTGTGTATATATTCTTTTTAACTCACCAGAGTAGCATCAGTTTATGTGCTACGGTACCCTTGAGATCTTAGCCTCCCTGGTATTCGGGCATAAATGACCTTGCCCAGGCCTCCTCTCTATTTAGCTCACACTTCACTCTCCTTATCACAACTGTGTGTTAGTGGATGGAACAGGATCCTGGAGGTGGGCCAGGGCTAGCTTCCCAAGGGGAAATAACGTTTCAACAAGCAAAATTCACTTTTATGAACTTTTAAAGTCAGCATTCTTTTAACTTGTTATGAAATTCAAAAGAGATAACTTATTTATATTTCATTAATTCAATTCATTCATAAAAGAATTTGAAAAAGGCTTCAAAATTCTGGGGAAACCACTCAGCTGTAACACTCAAGATAGCACAGTCAAAAGCCTGTTATCTTAAAGAATTCCTCAACTCCTAAATAAAGCTTCCACTGAAATGTCAGACATATCTCTGATTCGGGATGGTGAGTCTGGATCATTCAGATCCATTTCATTAATGTAAGTTAAATTTTTTATGAGATATAAATGTACTTCTCACATTCTAAAAAATACTCACTTTATATTAACTGATTAAAGTCTAGTAATTTATTATGAAAAGCTCTTTGAACCCTTCCTTCAAAGAATCTATTCTGAGTTAATTATAAATGTTAATCCTATATTGCTAGTGCATGATTTTACTTATAAACATCATTAAAAACGAGAAGTTGCAGTTAACACAGGATGATACATCATTTAAGAATTCAAAACAATACTAGTCATCTCTTTCAATTCTACCCATCCTGTCAATTTTTACAAATTTGCTAGGTATTTGTGTATCCTTCAATGTGTACTACAGACTCAGAAAAGTTTGGAAAAATAAACTAGAACAATATTTATAATGTGGTATATGTCATCAGTTAGATAATTAAACTGTACTTCTCAAAACAAACCCTTCATGTTAATGTAGGTAATCTTAAGACTCTATCCAACTCATAATTTATCAACTTGTTTATTTAAATCCTAGGGTAAATTGATATTTATACAGCCACAGCACATAAGCATTGGACATTAAAAAGCACCCTATGGTGAATAATTAAACTCATTATATAAAATACAACTTTATTCAAAATAATACATCATTTTTAATAGCCAAGTATAATGTTGTTTTCTCTTGATATTCTATCTACTTTTAAATTTATTTTTTAATTCCCTTGGCCTTGCCTAAACAAAAAATTCTGACAAGAAAAATTTCTATATGGTCGTCATGTATAGATATTTTTCACATCATGTTCCATGAGACTCAAGTTCCACTGGCGATTCTGAGTGGAAACAAGGGGTTTCTTAAACAAACATGTTTGGGGAAACCTGTACACTAAGCTCTACCCCTGCCACTAGAGAGCCACACAGCAATGACACACTGGAAGTTCTGAGAATATGCACATCCAAGAAAAGGAGTTAAGTTTGCTTAACCCAGCACTTCCTAAACATGAAATCCTACCCATCTAATCTAATCGAAACTACTTACCTACCTAACTACCTATTTTTTAATGATATCTGATACTCCAGAAAACTAACACTTTTCTGTGAAATATTACTGAGGGAAACACTGTTCTATTCTGGAAAACAAGTCATGTTCTAGAAGAATCATTGGTCTTCTCCTGAAACAATTTTTGATGCAGGCTAACTTAATAGCATCACATATCCTGCTTATCAACAAAATACCAGTACAAAATGCCCGAAGGGTACTGAATTTGGAAAACTTAACTTTAAAATAACAGCCTTGTCAGGCCAGTATAGAGCAGTCTACAAGGAAATTCTCCTTACATTAATCATAGTTGTTCCATAAAGGAGCAGAATATGTGAGTTCTCATCGATTCCTCAAGTCCTCTGCCAAAAGACTATTCTATAGAAAATCGATTCCAGTACCTTTATTTGGAAAGAGAGAAGAGCATTTTTCATAAGTGTTTCTTGCAAACTTCTAGGAGTGTAGGGAGAAAATATTGCCACAGCTGCTTAAGATGCATCTGTTGGCTCACGTTGAAGGTGACAACACTTGCGTTCCTCGTGGTAACACCTATTCTCCATGGTGAATTACCTTCATCAGACTTCAGTGGCCGCTTTTTCTCATTTTCCATCGTGTAGTAAGTTCTTATTGACTCTTCACTGCACTGGAAAAGATCATACGCAACTATTTTGAAAATATAACCAAACACCATATGCAACGGGAACATAAATTTTCCATTTGCAATTTTAGAATCAAAATTTTAAAGACATGGGTATCCTTAAGAAATCAATCCTACTAAAGCCCTCTCTTTTACAGAGGGCAAAATCATGGTCGTGAGAAATTAATTATGCATCTTATTCACAGAGTTATTCAGTGGAGCACCAGGACCAGTATTTAATGAGAGCTCTATACTCATGCATTCAAACATGTTTGTTATGCCAAGCACTGCACTTGCTGTTAGAGATGCACGGGCAAGTAAAACATACTTAGTACTAAGATAAGGCAGGAAATAAAAAACTCATCATTCAAGACTTGCTGGAGGAACTCCTTAATGGATTATTTGGCAAGCTAGACACATTGTTACTTCTGATTAAATGCATTTTTCCTCTCACCTATAGGTATAATACAAAATTCATATAAAGTTTTCTCTACAACATTTTAGGTCCTGCACTTCATCACAGAAAAGCACTCTTGTCAATACCTCCAAAATGTGACTTGGGGAATAAGAAGAAAGTGTTATTCACAGATAGGTAATCACATTTCAAAATTCCCTATCATCTTTTTTTAAAAAAATAAATATTGTATTTTAATATATATTTTCACCTTGGGGAACCCCAAAAGGGAATTTCGGTATAGCTACTAATCCCTTTTACTTACTGAGAATTTCATTTTATGTTATCTACTCTATGCCCTAGTACTCTCTATCCATGCCCTGACTCAAAATGAGACCGAGTCGGGAGCCACACTACTTACAGCCAACCTCTACTTCCCTTAAAAAGTAGTAAAGATCCTTACCAATACAAGTTTTTATCTATCCAATAAAGGTACACCGTTCCAGGAAAAGCATTTGATATGAAAGGATCTTCTCATTTAAGGGTGCAACTCTAGCAGGCCTGCGAACCAAAGGATGGCAGTTTGATTCTCAGGCAGGGCACATGCCTGGATTGCTGGCCAGTTCCCAGCAGGGGGCGCACGAGAGGCAACCATACATTGATATTTCTCTCTCTCTCTCCTGCCCTTCCCCTCTAAAGATAAATAAATAAAATCTAAAAAAATAAAACAAAAAATAAAGGGTGCAACTCTATTATCATCAATGTTTTTAAAGGCCAGAGGGGCCTCATACCACATGACTAAACATAAGAGCTAACCTGCCTGTTATAATACTTGCTAGGGTTTGATATTTATGGGTAAGCAATGTATTTCCATAGAAAGTACAGAGTCCCTCCAGTAATTCAGGTCTCCAGGGATACAGCCCCTGGCGAAGGAAACACTTCTATACTATCCCAAGTCATGCAGCGCTTGACAGTCTCGGTGTTGTTAAGGTCACACAAGACAAGAATGTCTTGTGTTCTTGACAAACGTTTTATACTTATTTCACTTTTCCTCTTTTCTTCTCTTTACAGTGATGGAAACTGTGTTTTCCCCCAAGATGGTGATGAGTATCTCGCAAACAAAAATCCATGATAAACAACTGAAATACATTGATATTCAGTTCTGAGTTGAGGAACACATAAGAGATAAATTGATTTTTTTTTAATTTTAAAATTAACTCAGCATTCTTATTATGAAACATTCACTCTAAATGGTTAGGTGAGAAAGAAATCAGTTCATTTGACTTGTTTCCCTGCCAGAGTTATTTTTGTTTGTTTATTTGTTTTGATTTTGGTTTGTTGCTGTTTGTTGGTTTGGGTTTTTTATGACTATCACCCTGAAGGTTCTCAGTTGAATTTCTGGTTATTCTAATTTTGCTTCATGTATGTCCTCACCAACCAGCATCTGTCTAAGAGAGAACTTTACTGATAGATGAGGGGGAGGAATCATTTCTTAAAACAAGAAATGTAAGCTCTCTAGGGCGGTTTGTTCTTTGTAAAAGAGTTCTGCTTCGCATTAGTCCCATCTATTTTTACGATGTACATTCGCTAAGCCTATCTTCTCCTTTTTAGTGGCTGTTTCATTACCTTTTGTTAATTCAAAATCAAAAGAATATAAAGCAACTTGAATAATTGTCACTATTACCAACTATGCCATTAAAATGAGCTTTAATAGAGTGTTTTTCTGTGTTCCTATTCCCATTTTCACAAATACAGATCCTACTCACCAATGAAAACCACGTATCTACACTGGTGTTGGAGGAGCAAAACAAAAAACTGCAAATAACTTTTGACACAATTTCCAGGTTGAGTGTGGTTGGGATGCCAAAATTAAAAATATGTACTCTTCTAAATATTTTGACAGAAAAAAAAAGTATTCTCATTCAAAGTCTACACTAACATAAGCACCCAGGAAACTGAAAGACTAGTTTAATTTGCTACTTACTTGAGATATTAGTTCAGTCTTAACAACAATAAGGCTAACACCACAATCACTTCTACAGTCCTTCACACCAAGAGAAAGAAGCCCGGGGTCTGAGTAGCCTCTATGTGGCCTGTCGCCAGAACTAAAGGATTATGTGGGATCAAACAGCTTTGGCTGTCCCCCAAAGCAGCCTTTGTCTGCAGTTTTGTGTGAGAGGTCAGGAAAAATTGTGAAAGACTTTGAAACTGGCAAAAAAAAAAAAAAAAGAATTGGAAAAGATTACCTTGTGTCTTATCTGGTGTTACCTTCTAGCTAAATTGGCCTTTCACTGTCTTTGAGCAATTTTACAACTCTATAAATTGTTGGAAACTGGTAACAATGCTAATGATGCATCATCCACACAAATGCAAGTTAATTGCTTCCTGGGGAAAGCAACTGATTGTTGCCTTGTTGATAGACCCTTCGGATACCTATTGGTAAATTCATTTCAGCATTCCTTATTACTCACTTCTGTGTACTCCTTCAAATTTACCTTTGAACCCATTGTAACATCTTACTCGTGCCCTCATTACTTAATGAGTTAAAATCTTTGAAACATGTTTATTTTATGTTTTATGAGAATCATGATTTCACCATTCAAAAAAAAATCCTTTCGCAGATACAAATGATTTAATTATCCTCACTTCTTTGCTTTAATAGTCAAACAAAAATAGAAAGGGAGAAGGCACTGTTCAGTAAAGACCAATTCTCTTGACTGTAAATATAGCTGCAACAATTCTTGGTGTTTATTGACATTAGCTTTTTGTTTTGTTTTGTTTTCAGGTCAGATCTCATTTGACTATTGGCAAATGCCACGTGTGTGCTCATGTATGCGTCCATTCATTCACAGAACATGCACACACACAGAACACACACACGCACTCAAGCACAGTTAATTCAGCACAGATGCCAGTTCCCTCTTAAAAAGCACACAAGGCTTCAGTAAATGCAAAGACATAATTGCTTCTCACATCTGGAAAAACTTAAATATGAGAGAGGATTTATTGAAGAGGCTCTTTGCTTGGCTGTCAACACCATATCAGGAGCCAGAGAGAGAGCAAGCTCGATCAGTGCTGGCAATCCTTTAACCCTTCAGAGAGAGATGTCCTACTAATTAATTCATAGCATGTCCTGCTTACATGATTTATGAAGTTTCTGAAAACACAAGAAAGTAAATAATTTCCTAGTAACTTAGAAAGAAAAGCTGTTTCTGTCATGTTTCCAGGGGCAGAGGGGAAACTGTATATTGAAATTCCGAAATAATGTGAAAGTCCTTATAGTCAAGGAAGAAGAAAAGGAAAGGCTTTGGGGTTGTAGAGCATAGTGAAAAAAGCCATTAGAACAATAACTTACGTAAATACACACAAAGCCAGACAATGTGGTTCTTTACAGAGGAAGCGTAATGATGTTTCTAAAAGGGAAGTAGGGGAGTTATACAAACTCAAAGCAAGAAAAAAATGAAGAGAAAGTAAGGAATGGGCAGATCTTCCCCTAGAGAGGATATTTAAGCTGGAATTAGGCAAAGTGATGGGGTATAGGGAAGGCATCCAAGGAGCATTAATAAAGACCCAGAAATGAGAGCTGCAGGAGCCCAACGTTCCATGGAGAGAGATGAGGGCAGCAGAGCGTCAGTAACTAACGACCTCAGGGAGAGCGAGATGAAGCCAGCGTGGACCATGAACCCTTTATAAAAAACGGTTCCTGGCCAATCAACGACGGAAACAGCGGATGATCTACACCTACTCTATCCCCTTCATATACCTGAATTTAATTTTTACTCTTTTGTTTTATCATTAACCAATTGAAATATTCCTCAAGTATCCTGGATTTCATGAAAACTCAGAGTGAATAAATTATTCCCAGGTTTATTAGTCTAGTGAAGATTGTAGTCGAGGGAAATTCATTTACATATATCCTCAAATAAATGGAATTTATGTTAAATGTATTTGTAATATGAATTTCACACAACTATAATTACGATTTTATTATTGAAATGCACCAATTTTTTCCTACATTTTACTGAATAAGTTATATTAACATTCCTCCTTAACCTTAAGTGACCAATTACTACACCTAAGTTCACTGAGGATTTCTTCTATCCTGAAACCATGATTTCGTCACAGTTTAAACCAGGGGAAACACACCTGATGGTCACAGTGCAGTACTTTTGAAGCACTAATTCCTGGGTCTTATATCAACTGTTTCCATTGAGTATTTTCTAATGTAACTCAAAATATAAGCTAATATCAAAATAAGAGCATAATTAAACTAAATGTGCCATTTAAATGTGCCATTTAGAACAGCTTTAAGATGTTTTAAAATAATTGAAAACTAGTTTAACATGTATTGGTGGTAATTTCTCACTTGAGGATTCTATCTTTTTATCATTTAATATGTGTGTGTATATCTTCATTTACTCATTTCACAAATGTTTCTTGTGTGCCTTCTATGGCCCAGGAAGAGATTTTAATCTCTTCATATTATCCATGAAATAAAAACAACAAAAATCCCTACCCATCTCTCCTATTTCAATCACATATTCAGTCATCAAATATGTATTGAGCATCTACTTTATGCTTTGCATCCCCAGTATATTGCAGATGCTGAATATACATGTGATAGTCAATATTTACTACTTTAGTCAGTTAAAAATATGTATTTTCTTAGACTATGATAAAATTTGTTGGACTAATAAAAGCTGCATTTTCAAGAAAGTAGCAGAATGTTTTGTAGAATTTTTCTGAATGTTCAAATAATTTTGCAGACATCAATTTTTTATCCTATTTTCATGCCCTAGTTGTATCTATAGATGGTTTTCTCCATCCATCTTTCTCAAGTTGTGTATGCAAAATTTTTCTTCATAACCCCAAAATGCTTGGCATATTTTTAATTTGCTCATAAAGTGATATCCCTCAGGCAATGTCTATCTGTGATGTTTTAATCAGTTCAGAAATCATTTTCTGGAGCAGCTCCATCCAGTAGACATATAATATGAGCCGCATAAGTAGTTTTAAATATTTCGGTTGCCACATTTTAAAAAACTGATTAAATTGATTTAAATGATCTATTTTATTTAGCTCAATGTATCCAAAATATTACCCTTTCACCATGTGGTCAAGATAAAAAGTACTGAGATTTTATATTTTTTAAAATACTAAGTCTTTGAAATCCAGTGTTTTTTAATTTTACACTCACAGCATATCTCAACTCAAAGGAGCCACACTGGGTAGTGGCCACAATGGTGGACAGGGCAGCTATAAGGTGCTACGATAAGACTGGAAATCACTCGCTAGTTTTCATTTTGATCATATATACCTTAATGTGAAAAATACATTTAAAATTAAACTTAAGATGAGAATTTCTGAATCCTACTAATAAGAAAGCAATAAAAACTACAATCTATTTCAGTTTTCAGACCTATCTATATCAGAATCCTCTGTACACAGATGTATTTCATTAAAGGTTTAAATTGTTATTATAAATAATGAATTAACTCTTTAAATTGTTTTTTAATTAATTTCACCAAAGGTGCATTCAAAATGCTATCTTGTTTCATTAATGAAAATGACATATTTAAAATCCCAGCAGTTTTCAGGATAAACATTCGCTCTTTAATTATCCATCTAATAAATACATAATTATATGTGTGAGTAATAGGTATTCACTCTTAATTTCTCAATCTAACTAGCAAAAAGTCCAAGTGGTGAACTATTCTCCACCGCTACTCCCATTTTTAACTCATATAATCCAATTTAAAACACACCAGCAATTTGCTCATCAATTTGGCTAGGTAAACCCTTTTAAAACCATGCTGTAGAGCAATGTCACAGTGAGTTATGGGATTTTAGTAAAGAGGCTGCTGGATCATTTTAAGGCCTAAGCATTTTAGTGAGATGAGGTTTTTCTATTAAAAACATTAAATTTTGAAATAATCAACAGAAAAGCTCTTCAGTAGTGAAGGGAAACAATACCTCAGAGTTCTGTTCCACAGACGATTTTGCTTATTTCCTTGATGGAGCCAATAAAATGAATATTTGTTTAACTGCAAGGATTTTGAATAATATCCAAATGTAATAAAGTGCTTTAAATCTAAAAATACTGTTACTAAAAATGGTATCTAAGGTCTTAAGTTTTATTCATGTTATCCCTTTTCCAAGCTCTGCTAAAAATTTTGGAGAAAGACGAAACTCTGTAAAAATGCAGGGAGGTGCCCTGGCTAGTGTAGCTCAGGGGTTGAGTGCTGGCCTGCAAACCAAAGGGTTGCTGGTTCGATTCCCAGTCAGGACACATGCCTGGGTTGCAGGCCGGGTCCCCAGTTGGGGGCATGTGAGAGGCAACCACACACTGATGTTTCTCTCTGTCTCTTCCTCCCTCCCTTCCCCTCTCTAAAAATAAATAAATAAAACCTTTAAAAGAAATGAAGGGAGGCATTTGATAACTCTTAGAAATCCCCTCTACTGGTCTCTACCAGGTACTGCAAGGGAACAAAAGGATGATCACAGTATATACATCAAGCACTGTGTCATGGGATATATATACATATTCCCATTTAATCCTCACAACATCCATTTCACAGAGATGCTGGGACTAAGAGTGATAACTTGCCCAAGTTTTCACCGTAACAGATTCAAATCCAGGTCTGTACTGCCTCCATTCTGTGTCAAACCTGAAGCACAGAACAGCAGAATTCTGACTATTCCTTTCTGATAGTGGTATTATTTTCTATCGTCTTTTTCAATTTCCAACTTCAAAGGAATTGGCATTACAGATGGTTCTTGAAAGAAAGGGTACTCCCTATGCTACGGAGACAATTTAGTTATTGGTGACTAGCCAAATCAAGACCCCCAGGAGCTAGCAGCAAGGGTGAAAGCAGACAGCAACGAATGGCCGTCACCTTATTTGACAAGCTTTCCAGTTTACTACTTGAGCAGTACTTTTTCTCCTTGATCACTAGATACCAAGATCATAAAGTTTATATTTGTGGTACTCTTAAAAACAATTTAGATGCATGTAAGATATTGCATGCGCAAATGAAAAAAGTGGGATGGAAAACAATTTATGAGGCAAATTTTTTTATATCCAAATAGAGCTTGCCCTCTCTACATAGCTGCCTGGAAGGCCAAAAAGATCTGGGAAGTTTTCTTTTAATTATGTTCAGTACATAAAAAATTTAGAATATAATAAAAATTCATTGAAAATACATGGTAGTAGTAACCCTTTAGGATGCATTCTCTGATTTACTCAAAACTAATGAAAATTTATCAAAAAACTGGAAGAATTTTCTAGATGTAGTCTAGAATATTAGAAAATTTTCACTCCAAACTATAATAGGAACAGTAACAGTATAAATGGAATACTGCCCTTGAGCTAAAAATGAAATTTTCATTTAATAATGTGAGTAATTTTTAATGTATGTACTCTAGCTAGTTAATGTAAATCTAACCATTTTTAAAGCACAGAGTAGCCACTTTTAAGGATTTCTATGACAAACTATCCCCAAAAGTGAATATTTTATATTTTTATTTAATCTTTACTGTATTTTTCCCATTAGCATTTAGTCCCCTTATAGCCCCTGCCCCCAGCAATCACCACACTGTTGTCCATGAACACTGAATATTTTAAAGGGCTATCATACTATGAGAGTTTTTTTTTATGCCAAAACACATATGTAAGTATTACCATATTTTTAGGACTATAAGACCTACCAGACCATAAGACACACCCAGGCTTTAGAGGAGGGAAATAGGAAAAAAAAATTGAAGCTAAAACTGTGGTAAAATATTTAATAACATAAATAACATAATATTTCACCAATGTAAATGTAAACTACATTTACTAGCCAGGTGAGCTGCATTTGGACTATAAGACCCCCCCTTTTCCTCCCAAATTTGGGGGGAGGAAAGTGCATCTTATAGTCCAAAAAATACGGTAAGTTTGCTGAAAAATTAGTAATTTTACTATCATACGTTAATGAAGTAGCAGGGACAACTTTTTTCAAGATCTGAATCAAGCTTTGATACTAGACTATTATTATCATAATCCTATGAAATATTTGTTCTATAGAAATATCACTACATGTGCATTTGATCAAGGATGTACTTGGTTCATTATTTTAAGATTTAAAATCACTATACATGTTATTTCCTTTGACAGTTATTTATAGTATTAACATCACTTCCTCTTGTACAGTCATGAGTTAGGGAAACCTCAGCTTTTAATTGAATCAGGTTAAATAGACAAATTCTATAATCCCATATTAAGCAAAGTACTCATATGTATGAATTTTTAAATAGCTTTAGATTTTCTTAACAAACTTTACAAGATGTTTTGTAGAAGCTACCTGATGGCTAATTAAGTGTGGCCACCTTAGAAATACAAAATTCCCAATAGGGGTAAATTATCTGTATTATAAAATCTAATCTAGGATGGAGTTGAAGAAGACTTTAAGAAAAATGATACAGTTTTATGCTTTAACTAGTTCTTTATTTAATTCATCTTTTTATTATACTTTAAGTTCAGTATTTTGTTAAATTTCTTCTACTTTTCTAAAACACAGCAGTGGCAAATGTTCTGTTTAAGCAAACTATTTTTCTTTAAATGTTTAAAGGTTTAAATTTTATGATCTAAGGGCTAAATATTTTTCAGAACATCACCAAAATGCATATTTTAAAGTATATTACAGGCTTTTGTGTTGCTTGTTTTTCAGAGACAGAACCAATGATTGTATTTGGGGGTGATGATTTGACAAAAATTATAACCAACTCATGAACTACATTATGATGGGGCTTCTGCTCAAACTCTTTGCTATACTCAAAACTAGAACACACGCATGACACTACATTCCACACCGAATTGATAGCTGAATTTTTTTAATTCTATTTTCCAGCCTGGCAAAAACTACAATTGACTAATAAGAATGATCAAGAACAGAAGAGATTGGAAGCCTGCTAGATCCTCTGAATGAACTATAGTCACAAAGTCATCATTTGGAAAAGGGTAACACTGAAAGTGCCACATCTGATATGCACCATGGAAAAAGCACCACATGAGGAGGAGTCCCAAGATCTGGGCTCAAAACCTCACTCTACTGTTGACCTGTATAGGTGGCAGGTGGGTCATCTGAGGTCATTGGTCCTTTACTTTCTTATCTGTAAATAATGAGGCCACTCCTTCCAGTTCTAAGATTGTATGATTACCTGATTACCAAATTTATCTGGTAATCTACTAATTATCATAGTTCAAAAAGTTCAAAGATGAAAACATTATCAACAAATTATTTTATCAAATCATTTTTTTAATCTTTTTTTGGTACAAGAGGAATAGAAGTAACCTATGAGTATGTTGAACAGTAGACATTGTGGTAATTCCTTTTCATATCTTACCTCATGGCATACTCATCATATAAACTCTCTAAAAAGTAAATATTATTGCAATCTCCAAACTGAAGCTCAAGAAAATTATAGTAATTTGCTTTAAAGTAACATCAACAGGACTGAATCAGATCTTTCTATGTGTTTATGCATCACCTCACCAAATATGCCCATTGCATGCATTCAACACTGTGATATTATATAGCTGGTATCTACTTTAAAAAACTCCTTTTGTATTTTGAACCTAACCAGGTATTATTGAACGGCTAGTAAAGTATAGAACACTTATAAAGCCCATTCCCATTTACATCAAAATGTTTTTAACTATTATAAAGACACAGCCTTTAAACAACTATAAGGTTATTTTCAAGGTCTTTTCTAAACACCAGAGAATTTAGCTCCAGGTAGAAATATAAGAAAGAATAAGTGGTTTCTATATGCACATAAAATAGGAATGTATTCCCAAGGAATGGAAAATCGTCAATGATACAGCTATGCTGAGTATATTCATGGCTATGTGTTCCAAAATTGATATAAATATAATCAGTGGGAAATTAAATTTTGCTAGAGCCAAGGTATGGCTCTGAAAAGCTTTTAGGCATTTATCTTTACAATGATCTCATGGGGAGTTCAAGCTTGCTTTCAAAACCGACACTGTCCAAAGCTCTAAAAAGCAGATATTTATCATAGTATTCAATCTGTTGCAAGAATGTCTTGGCAATTCAATATAAGAAAATATATAAGACTATAAGAAGTTCAATATAAGAAAATAAACTTTTCATGTCATCACAAATGGGAAAAATTATCTTAAGCAGTACCTTTCCTTATCCCTCAATTTAATTAACATTCTCTCTCAAAGTTATAATAAAAACTTTTATTGTTCTTTACATTAATATCTTAGTTGTTCTTCACACTATTTTAGTTGTTCTGCAAATATGAATGCAAATGTACAAAAAAGAAAAAGCACTTTTTAAAAACAAACTAGATGACCAACAAAACCTTATTTTATATTAGTGCTGTTTTATATTTTCAGTTGTATTACCATCTCCCAAAGGAATGCTTACAGACTATGACTTACAAAAAGAGCAAATCAATGGTATTGATATATATGAATTAAAGTTGTATACTGCTCATGTATATATTAGTTTCAAATAATTCAGTGTTTGATTCAAAATGTCAATATTTGAACTACTATGGATAAGTGACTATGTTAGGCATTGCAATAACTAGAACACAACAAAATCTAGCCTTTCATACACAAAGAGCTTATTAGCTATGAGCATAGCTGACGTACTTAGAGAGCACAGTAAAGTCATCAGAGAAACACAGAATGCCATGAGGATTCAGAGGATGAAGAAAATCACAAATATTGGGGAGACCCTAAAGTTCCATGAACATTGCTTTTGATCTTCACATTATAAAAATGAGTCTGTTTTTCAGGAGTGAGAAAAAGGGGGTCGCTAGAAGACATAGCACAAGTAGAAACAGCAGAATAGCCATACCACGGCCACCATGAGAAATAAGTCCAGGATGCACAGAGAAGATGGGGAGGGAGGAACACACAGAAGGCAGAAAGAAAATAGCTTCAAATGTCAAGCCAAAAATTTTCCATGTAATTCAATCAGAGATATTGCATCACGAAGTTTTAAGCAGAAGAGCAACATATAAATCCAACATAGAAAGATTAATCTAGCTGCAGTGTAGGTGAGATATGCTGAAATGGAGGGGAAAAGAATACCAGAAGAATACAGATAGTCCAGGCAAGAAATAAAGATTGACAGCAGGGCGGAAAGGGGTCCAGGCCCAGGCATGTTGAATCTAAAATTGAGTTGTTCAGGTGGAGTATCAACCAGCAGTTAGATGTGCACCGTGGTCAGATTCGGGCACGGACTCATCACAAGGAAAGGAAGCAGAGTTCACAGAGCAACAAGCAAAATGATGGAGAAAGTAAAGGAAACAGTTTTCAAAGGCATCATCTAAGGAAAAGCAATTCATCCCCAAAAGACTGCTGATCATTCATGCTGTACACAGAAAAAAGTACACTTCTAAAACAAGTTCTCCCATGGAGCAAAGAAAAAACTCTCTATTCTCTCTAAAACCATTTTGAGAAACAATCCTCAAAAACTAGACTATTTTAATGGAGTACTTCATTAAAAATATTTATTAAGACATCATTATATGACTTAGGAACTTGAAATAAAAAAAATTATGGTCTACACCAAGGGGCTTTTAAAACCAGATGCTTGTCTGATTATAAAAATAATAAACGTTCACAATTTACTGGAAATAGCAAAAAGCATAAAAACCAAATCTTTAAAATATGTTGAGAATTGTTTAATTTCATCAAATTCTTTTTCAGCATCGGATGGCTTTACTATTTAACTTTTTGATCTATATCAACAGCATATTCATTTTATATTAGTAGGTTTCCTAATATTGAACCATCCTTGCATTCTTAGGTTCGATACTACTTGCTTTTGATAAATTATTCTTTGAATGAATGTGATTTTATAGTGTTTGTTTATATAATAATATGTAGGTAATAGGCATAAATAAGTTCATAACTAGAACCATTTATGTTCATGAACTGGAGTTTTCTTTTGAGGGTCTCATCTTTTGTGTGCGTTAAGCCAATTTATGTACCTTTGAAATGGTTCTTCCCTGAAAATAGGAAAGAGTTGTTAATAAAGCTATAGCAGAAATGTTAATAACTTACCTGTGTGGACCACGCTCAGGTCCAGACTAGGAATCCCATGAGCAGACTAGGAATCACATGACCTGAATATCCAGCTGCAGTGCACTAGACTCAGAGCAGACACTGCACCTGGAGAGAAGATGTGCACGGCCATTCGGTGGCCAATGAGAATGTGTTTCCTGACTTTGAACCAAGCAACATTCAGCTGTAGATAATCAGATGATCGTAAGTGCTGGGGCGATAAGCCCAGAAGAATCAGGTGGGTAGCTATGTTTCAACTATAATCTGATAAGCAAGCTAAGAGATACTATATTCAGAGAAAAGCAGAGCCAAAGAACCGCACAAACCCTAAAACACCTGGTGAAAGAGATTTGCTTTCTAATAACCTCCCAGTTCCCATTAAGTTCAGTCTTATTTGTTGGAATTGTTTTCTGTGAGATTATCCTATATTCTTGCTATAAATACCTTTTTTCTTTTTTATATTACTTGGAATTAAATATTCCCAGACAATATCCAGGCCAGGAGACTTGCATAACACTAAGTATTTCACAATATTTCTCAATGTTTTCCTTAGTTATTGCATAGCTCTGCTTTTCCAGTTCCTCTGGTGTTCATTTTGGTAGTATACATGTTTGTTTTAAAAATTCATTTCATTCACACTTTTCAGATTTATTAATATAGTGTTCTCTTGTGGGTTTTGAGCTTAATGATAATCTAATCAGATGCTGAGCTAGAGGTAACTACACATGCAGACAGATGATTGAGTAAAAATTGTGGAAATATGTATATATTAAATTATTAAGGCAACTTTAATAACAAATTTAATATATTGGTGACATTAGTTGTTGAGATTTATTTTTTGTATATTTTCTTACTAATAGTTCTTTATAACACAGAACATGAATCTAATCAATGGAAATAAATAAACCTATCATTAAAATAATATTTTACCAACAAATACTCTTTACATATTTAGATATACAAGAAACTAGGCTTTGAAAATATTAACGATGATGTTTTAAATCAAATTTGCAAACTAACAGAACATATTTACATCCAGATAGTATATGAACATTCTATTAAAAACATAATCATTAAAACTCACTTCCAAATGTTATCATAAACTTATCACTTAGTTACATATACAGTAAGGTGTTAAAGATTATCTTTTTTATGATAAATCCTTATTAACTAAGTCAGTCATTTTCTATTTTAGAAATAGCTAGCCTTTTATTTCCTGGATAAGAAGTGAAACATAATGAATCATAAGGTAATTAACAAGTCACCTGGTTTGATTACACTTCTGATGAGTACAGTTTGCGAATGTCAGAATTCTACAACCTACATAGACGAGAACTGTTGCCTGTGCCATTCCCAACTTCTTATTCTACACAACCCTGAAATGTAGCTATACTGGAAGAACTACAAAAAGGGAAAGGATGGCAATAGAAGCAAATTATCAATTTAAAACATAAATTTAAAATGTAAATAAGGAAATGCAACAAAAATATATTTAAATGTATCAATTTAAAATATAAAAAATTTAAAATGTAGACATATCTAAATTCCTATTATTAAATTTTTTAAGCAGTTCTGTAGAAAACAATTTAACTTTCAAATAGTCTCTGGATAAAAAAAAACTTCTACATTTTTTTAGGGATAAAATGTGCCCCCGCTGAAGCTACTCAAGGCAACAGACTGTCCTCTACTCCCCCTCTAGAGCAGCGGGTCAGTGATATTTGAAAGAATCTACGTGCCTCCTGTGCTACACATACAGGAAATATCATCCACAATTTTTTACTCTTAAAATTTAAGAAAGAAAACTTAAGTAATTTATGGGTTCACAGTAACATGTGTATGTGATTTATAAATAAATACGCTGGTGAGTGAGCTCAGACTTTTACTTACTAATACAGACTGCATGGTAAAAAAAGACAAGTTCAGTGCACTAACTGTAAACCTCTTGGTGGCAGGAATTACCCTGGTTTAGCCTATTGTTCCATGTGTAGCCAGAGCAGAGCTCAGTTACAAACCAGCTGTGAATCCAAAGTCTCCCATTTTGTTCTCTCCCAGCACACAGACACACACAAAACAGCACTTAAAATGCTGCCAGCAAAACACCGTCCTCTCCAAGGGTCACTGATATTGTAACTGCACACTGGCCTGATATGTTTAATTCACTGCTCTCTTCACAGTGCACAGTGGCAATATAGTTTTCATCTTTCTTACTCGGTGGCTGTTGGCGTTACAGCTGAAGTAAATAAGCAGGTGGAGCGCACGTAGCTCATTGAGCCAGGCTGACATTCAGGAAATGTCTACTTTACCTCTGAGTGCACATAAAGCTCCAACTAGTCACACTTCAGCTGCACCTCACTGTCATCATGCATGTCATCTCAAACTCGGGGTTTGTGACAACTTGGATCTGGAAAAGGCAGGAAAAAAATCAAAGTAGTTGTGCAAATTTTGTTATAAACAAACACAGGAAGGATGTCCAGTCAACATAGAAAAATAAAGTTTCTGAATATCATATGAAAGGCTCATGAAGCAACCATATCTATAAAATTAATGTGCTTTTCTGTCTCATGTTGACTGGCCTTCTCCATAATCTATTTTATTTTCAAATACTTCTTTGTAAAGATACCAAGATCTGATGAGTAATATCTGAAGTAAAAAAGTAAAAAATAACTTTAACTCTCTCTTCTTACAATCTGGTGTAAAGCAATTTAACTGTGTTAAAAGGTGATGCTGTACATAAAATTTAGTATGATCACTGAGGAAACAAGGATGAGTATTCTGTTGAAATATTAATAAAATAACAGAATACAAAACTATATACACAGGACTCAGTGAGCATAGTAGCTAAAACATAGGTATTGGAGTAAACACACTAGTCAAATTCAAGTTCCATCATGCAAAATCTATCTGAGATTGGGCAAGTTATTTAGCTTCTCAGAGCCAAGCATTCCTCAACATTAATACTGGAATAATAAAGGCTGCATCCCTATGTACCCCTGGAATAATTAAGACTATCATCCCATATTATGATATGGGTTTTCTGATACCTAAATAAGGCAATTACTTAGGACACTTTGATCAGTGCACTTAAAAGCTTAATATTATTGTCATTCTGTCAAAATTGTTTCCACTTAACATGATCATAAAAAAGCAAATGATTATCCATTTAAAAATTCTGGAAAGAACTGACCAAAATATTATCACATATCTGGGAGTCAGTAGTAGGGTTCTTTTCCAAATGTTCTAAAATTTATGTATTATAATTAACATAAATAAAGTAAATCATATTATTTTAACTATTTAAAACTAAAAAAATTATGGCAAGAGAAAGCAAACAACCTGAGTCTAGGTCCTTGCTGGACTAGTCACCTATACTTTCTGAGAAAACCATGTGATGTAATAGTTGAGGACATCACAGATGACATGATATATAGATGACACAGAAAACCCTATAGTCTCCACCAAAAAACTACTCGACCTAATAAGTGAATTTGGCAAAATAGCAGGATACAAAGTCAACATGCAGAAATCAAGGGCATTTTTGTACACCAACTATAAAATATCAGAAACAGAAACTAGGAAAAGAAACTCTATTCACTAGAACAATGAGAAAAGTAGAGCACTTAGGAATAAACTTAACCAAGGAGGCAAAAGACCTGTACTCAGAAAACTATAGAACACTGAAGAAAGAAATTAAGGAAGGTACAAACAAGTGGAAGCATATACAACATTCATGGATTGGAAGAAGCAACATCATGAAAATGTCCACACTACCCAAAGTAATCTATAGATTCAATGCAATCCCTATTAAAATACCAATGACATGTTTCACAGATTTAGAACAGATATTTCAAAAATGTATATGGAAACAAAACCACTCCAAATAGCCTCAGCAATCTTGAGAAAGAACAAAGTAGGAGGGACCACAATTCCTGATACCAAATGATACTACAAGGCCACTGTAACCAAAACAGCCTGGTATTGGCATAAGAACAGACACATAGACCAATGTAACAGAATAGAGAGCCAAGAAATAAATCCATGTCTCTATGGTCAATTAACATTTGACAAAAGAGGCAGAAGCATAAAATGGAGTAAAAATAGACTCCAAAAAATAGCGCTGAGAGATCTGGCATGGTACATGCAAAAAAATGAAACTAGACCACTAACTTACACCATACACCAGAATAAACTCAAAATGGATAAAAGACTTAAACATAAGCCTTGTCACCATAAAAGTCCTACAAGAGAACATATGCAGTGAAATTTCAGATATCTCATGCAGCAATATTTTTGCCTGTACATCCCCTAGGGCAAGGGAAATAAAGGAAAAAATAAATGAGACTTCATCAAATTAAAAAGCTTGTGCACAGGTAAAGAAAACATCATCAAAATGAAAAAGGAACCAACCATATGGGAAAACATATTTGCCAATGATACCTCAGACAAGTACTTAATCTCCAAAATATATGAAGAACTCATATGACCCAACACTAGGAAGACAAAAAATTCAATTAAAAAATGGGCAAAGGACCTGAACAGACACTTCTCCAAGGAGGACTTACAGAGAGCCATAGGCAAACAAAAGAATGCTCAATATCACTAGCCATCAGAGAGATGCAAATTAAAACCACAGTGAGATACCACTTCACACTGGTCAGAATGGCCATCATTAACAAATCAACAAACAACAAGTGCTGGCGAGGTTGTAGAGAACAGGGAACTCTAGTGCACTGTTGGTGGGAATGCCGACCAGTGCAACCACTGTGGAAAATAGTATGGAATTTCCTCAAAAAACTAAAAATGGAACTGTCTTTTGATCCAGTGATTCCACTGCTACAATTTTACCATAAGAATCCTGAATCACCAATTCAAAAGCACCTAGGCACCCCAATGTTCATAGCAGTGTTATTTACAATAGCCAAATGCTGGAAGCAACCTAAGTGACCATCAGTAAATGAATGGATCTAAAAACTGTTACACAGTAGAATACTATGCAGCAGAAAGAAAGAAGCAACTCCTACCCTTTGTGACAGCATGGATGGATCTGGAGAGCATTATGCTAAGTGAAATAAGCCAGGAGGTGAAAGACAAATACCATATGATATCACCTATAACAAGAACCTGATGAACAAAACAAATAAATGAGCAAAATATAACCAGAGGCATGGAAACAAGGAACGAACTGACAGGGACCAGAGGGGAGGGGGAAGGGTGATAGGGAGGAAAGAAGGTAAAGGGTCTAGTTAAAGAACATGTGTAAATGACCCACAGACATGGACAAGTGGGTGGGGACTCACTGTGAGAGACGGTGCGGGGGGAGGGTGGAAAGGGGAGAGCAATGGGGGGAAATTGGGACAACTGTAATAGAGGAACAACTAAAAACAAAAAGCAAAAAACATGGGTTCCAGTCCCACTGATGACTATCTGGGTGATCTCAGTTGAGTCTCTACAACCTCTATAAGGCCTAATAAAAACAGCCTATTCCAGGGGCTTCTCTAAAAATGCTTCCATTTCAAATGTTGTGTTTTTATAAACACAAGAATCATTTGGTCCAGAGGGGGACCCAAGTGCATATTTAAGGGCAATGCAGTCAAGAAGGAAAAGGAAGGCGCATTAATGATGTAGAGCAACTTAGGAAACCCATAAAACAGGACCCACCCCACACACCGCACACCAAGATAAATTCCAAATGAGATCAAAATGTAAAATATGAAACCACAGAAGAAAACATAAGTGAATGACTTTATAACCTTGATGAGTAACCATTCTTAAAATCTGGAACCAATAGGGGAAAAGAATGACAACATAATGTCCTTCGGGAAGAAAGAAGTAGAACTCAAGTGTTAGCGACTTTTGTAATCTTTAGAGGAAAGCAGACAGGTTTTGTGCAAATAACCAACAGGCCTGGGCCCTGGCTCTGCAGTTTGTTGGCTGTG